>MQRK01255000.1:26561-55409 GCA_001938485.1 Girardia tigrina
ATATATATATATATATATATATATATATATATGATTTTAATTAACAGTTATAAATAAATTTAAACATTGCTTATTTTTAGATAATAAGAATTCAAATATTAATCATCCTTCTGGGTAGGAGAGACACAATCCCAAATCAACATACAACATTCAAACACAAAACATTCCTCTCAATAATCAAATGTGTTTATTATCAAGTAGCAACGAATAATTAATTAATATTTGTTATTTTCATTTTAAAGGTTTTATTCTTTTTTGAGTTCATATGCATGCGATGTTCCTAATTTTATTTTAATTATAAATTAAGACATGTATGAATTTGATTTTAATTAACAATATATAATTGTATCTTATGAATATACACATATCTAACAACTAATACAATTAAGTTTTCATTTTTATATGGTTTTTCAGAACTAAGTAAAGTGTTTTATTTCATCTTATATAGATTTCGACTAGTATGGACTCAGCACTCCTTCTATATAGATCGTATCTTTTTTGGAGTTTTTAACTATCCTTTAAGAAAGGAGTTGAATATATTTACAACAATTGAACATCAAATTCGACGAAGTTTAGTATTGTCAGTATAAATAGGATTATGGTCAAAGTATATGATCAGGACCAAAGGAAACAGGAATAATTATGAAATTGTTTAGGGACCCATCAAAAACTAAAAACGGAATTATTTTTGCATTATGAAAAGAACATGGTTATGAAGAAATCTAACAAAATAAACGCTTAAAATATTTTAACACAAAGGTTAAGGTCATTAAAAATTAAATACTCTAATTTGTGATTTTACAAAGTACTTCAATATCACTGAGCTAAAAAATGAATTCTTTATTCTGATCTAGCTACAAAATATTTATTTTGTATAGATAATTGATCTTTCGCAACCAAAATAGAAACATGAACAAGACAATATGATAGAAACAATAATACAATTCCAAGATCTTTTTTAAAAAATGATTTAAAGACATTTTATGAAAATAGTACTTAATGATAAAATTGAATTTTCGCCAAATGCTATTTGTACAAGATTAACCAACTCCTAACTTCCGAAGGTAAAAATATCAAAAGAATATTGTCTATTATATCAAAAAGTACAACTCTAAAGTGAGAAGAGAAAACCTTATAACATAGCCTCAATGTAGAAAAATGATGTTACAGTTATTCAAAAATAGCATATTAATTTAGTGAAAGTTAATTAATGGTTAAATTGATTTTTATGTTCACATGGAATGATGAATAAATTGATTGAAGGTTCTGATCTTGACTGATCTGACACTTGATCAATTAACATTATCAATAAGATTAATTTGTGGTATCACATAATTTTTGAATAATTCAATGAGATTCAATAAACAAACCGTACGAGAGTGAAGGATCGGTTGATGTTTAGATTGTCGGAATATTCGGGCAATAGTTGGAACAAGTAAGGCGTCATTATGGCCGGACAAACCAACCTTAGAAAGAAGCACGCTGACACAACCTTCTGTGTGAATTCAAAACTAAGATTCTCATATTTTTTTAATTTGCACCGAATTTTACTAAAGACCGCTCGAACACGTCTGAAAAGAATTAATGTTAAATATATTTGAAATAATAATAGTGATGAGTAATAAAGATAATAATGGTAAATGAGATCATGGTACATAAATAAACTGATTAATATCATCAAGTCATTACATAAAGTGTAACAAATTGATCCAAATATCAGAGTAAATACATTAGGTTCAATTATTAAACAGAGTTATGTTGCAATAACTGATCGACTGACACACAATCTTAATAATAATAATAATAATTGTGGTAATAAGCCTGCGTCCAGATGTGTAGAAACGTCACTGTGTCGTTGATGTCTAGCATTGTTTCATGGACTGAACATTATCAGATTGTATGGCTTCTACAGCTGAATTCGCCCCAGCAAGCGACCAACAAAGAGGCAATAAGTACATTGGTGGCGCTAGTAACAATCGAGCAAAGTATGCATTTAGTTTCTCAAACGACCTAAATTCCGATTTTCAAGGTTTTTGTACTGAAAATTAATTTGGCTTTAAAATAGACATTTATATTTTCTTCGTTTCCAGTTTTTTTTACTTGCTCGTTTGCATAATCTCGAGTCCTTCTATTTTCCCGTCAATTCTTTTTTACTTATAAATTTTATATTCTTATTACTTGAGCGGATATCAAATGAGAAATAAATAATTGTGAATTGTATTTTCAAAGATAGTATTGATTCATTTTAAGAAATATTTAAAAAATTAAGAATTTCACAAACGTTATTTTGCCAATATATAATCTTACGACCGAAACATTATAAAATACTGCTACAATGAATGTTTTGACACCAATAGCCATAGAAGCAATGATGACTTTATAATTGCTGGTTGTCGTCTAGAAGCCTAGACCTGCAAACAATCCAGTCACAGAGGAAGATGATTAAGCTCAATAAATATATTATGGTATCAGAATGAACTCTTAAAAATTCTGAGAACAGAAATAGATTAAAATATAATGCTGGTAAAACTATCAATTTTTTGGCATTTTGCAAAACCTATTATTTTAATATAATTGTATTTTGATAAATACTGAGTTCCAAATAACTTACTTTGGAATTATTTCCAGACTGCCAAATATTTGACTCAAAACTTTATCAACAACACTTTCAAGTTTCTGATTGCGCTTTTTGATAGCTGAAATAGAAATAGGTTCGTTTCGCTTGGCTAACTGTGACTGATCGATCTCCAAATCTTTTGACGTGTGCATAATTTCTTTGATTGTACTCAGAAGAATTTTTTTTAAATACTAAACAAAATGTAACTGTGCTTATTGCAATATATGAATTACCCCGTGGCATTCCAGTTTCAGGAAACACTCGATTGACTTTGATGCCATACTGTTTCCCCGCAAAATGAGATTTATATCTATTATTAACATTGTTAGTATTATTAATTTTATAATGGTAATTCGTTGTCAAATGACAGAATGAAACATATGTACTCAATCTTTGTTCTATAGAAAAGTTATTTCTTCGATAAGTTTATCAGCAATTGAGAGTGACTCTCTAAGCGGATTACGAGACACGGTGAGATAATTTATGACTATATATATTGAACTTTGATAGAGATTTTATGTTTTTAATTTTCTGTATGATCATTGTTATTAAGAGGCTTTATTTGACTTATTTTATAAGTTTTCCATTTCTTCAAATATTTGATCCTTATCCGAGAAGTAATATATTGAAATATTTGTACTAACAATTTTATCTTTGAGGAAAAGTTTAACGACAAAGCATATAAATGATAATACATGTTGGCGACGAATTGGAATTCTGTTTTTTAAAGAAAATAAACAGGAGAGGCAAATGAAATTGGTCTTCAGGATTATATGAACGAACAATGTAGATGAATTTGGTTTTTCGTAAAGTTCATATTAGAAATAACCTGAGTGAGTTCATCAAATCCATGAGAAATCTTTGCTCTTTAAAACAACACATTAAGACGATGGATGATGTTTCTTGTAAAGTTTATATATATAATTGAAAAATAATTATGTCGGAACATTCGGGCAATAGTTACAACAAGTAAGGCATCATTATGGCCGGGCAAACCAACCTTAGAAAGAAGCACGCCGATACTATGCTGGCCATTTACCGCGACAGAGATTGTTAGGGACATAGTAATCATAGTAATACATTAACTTTGAAGACTTAACATTTTCAAGCTAGGGGGATATTTTCATACCAAATGATTCTTACTACTAAATAAAATATTTTATTTAAGTCAAAATTTTATGCGTAAAACAAAAGTAAAACATTTTTATTGATTATGGTTTTACCATAGGCCATTTATTAATCAAATCAACGATTTGAATTAATTTTTAAAAAAATAGAAAAAAAAATTTGTTTTTTATATATGTAGTACTTAATTTTGCGAACGACATATAATTCATATTTTCAGATTTTATACTTAAATAAGGTATCGACAATACCCCCGTAATACAGCCATGGTTAGTGATTAATAAAGCGTTAATAAAGATAAGTTGAGTATTAATAGATGGTTTTTTAAAGCAATCGCAAAGTCACAAACACTAAATAGCAAAATGTACAATGCTACACTTGTTACCATCAGAAGCGCACTTGCGCAGAAGCAATCATCACCGACCAGCTACAGAAGTCATATTTCTATGAATGGCACTAAGGTTATTAAGAGTAGATTTATTATTCATAAATAATTTAATTGATTATGTGAAATTATTGTATTAATTATAAATGATTACACAAAATTGTTTCGTGATTTATATGCTGAACAAAGATTAAGCAGAAAAAAATATTCAAGTTTAAGTACTTAATTTATTTTAAAATAATGACTTATTAAAAAAAATAAAATAAAATCTGTCAAAGATCGTAATACCCACCGCATGATTGTGATTCCCTTACAATTAAATCTGAAAGAAATTCCTCAACCCAGTTCTCTGAAATTGCCAGCTGAATCATCGGCAGTACAATATCTTCCCTGTGTTTTGCCTTGATTTCTACTTCCATTTCCCGAAATACTTCTACACCATGCCTCTTCACAAAATCAACAAATTCTGTGTAATAAGTAGCATCCAAAACTTTCAATGGAAAATATCTTGATTTTGCTCTCAAGAGCGGAGCTGAATCAGTAATCTGATTCCTAACCCTTGAATTACTGGATGGAAGATCATTAATATCACAAGCTGCAGAAAAAGTTAAATTGTGAGCAAGTTTTGGAACCATAGTAGGTAAGCACACTGGAGAAGGAGAATACCACTTTTCAGTGATACAGTGACGATTAATGCTTTCAATTGGTATATTCACGTGCGCTGCAAATATGTTTACAACATAAATTCAAAATATATTTCGAGAATGACTTACAAACAATTTGAGGTTCTTTGTGTCTTTCTTTTGGTCGAGGTAATCTCCAAAGAGAAATAGAAACCATTTGTATAGATGGAAGACTCCTAATTCAATTGTAATTTTACAAACTAAATAATAAAAATACGTCAAATCGAATTCTTCTCCCCAGAATAACATCTCCTTCATCTCTTTCACTGATGTTCTCGCATAAATCAGGCTGTCAAGCTGGATTTCACAATAATATCTTGAGATTAATTATTAGTTTTATTAACAATTTTATAAAACAAACTTATTCTTATATGTCAAGTTTCTGGCCTCTTGGATCCCAATACTCAGCATGTTTTCTTCAAAAACAATTGAGCTCAATTGATCTGATATACAACACCTGATTCTTAACAAAATTATTTCATTAAAAATATTCTTTTCAAAATTATTATTAAAAATTTAAAAGAAATATTTATAATGTTGTTATTATGAGAAGTTAGTTAAACTTCAGTTCGCTTTCGCTTCAGTTCAATTTTAAAAAAAATTATTTGGAATTGAAATCAAATTCAAAATTTAATACTTAGAATGATACTTAAATATTTTAAATTTCAAAATATTCTTTATAAATTAATTTGAATTAAAATATTATTTTAGTAGAAATATGAGTTGATCAAAATAGATCTGATTAAGTAGTTTTTAAATTAATAATTTTAGTCAAAATTTGAATTCTATTAAAAAATTTACTTTTCAAATTTTAAATTGAATTAAGTATATGATTAAAAAATTAAATTTTTAAAATATAAAAATTAAATATTAAATAAGATATTTTCAAAAATTTCAATAAAATAGTAAAAATATTATAAAATGTTTAAAACACAAAAACAGAATAAAATGTTTCATTTGAAAAACAAAATTATAAAAAAACAGTATAAAAGAATTAAAATAAGCAACAAATTTAAAAAATAAATAATAGTAAAATTTAAAAAAAATTATAAATGGCTGAAAAAATAAAAATTAAATATACGTTAAAATAATAATTGTCATAAATATTTTCATTAAAACTTTAAAATTAAATATTATTTTGATTTGATTGAAATTTTAAATAAATGAAAAATTATTTGAAAATAGAGATCGACGAATTCATTATAAAATTAAGAAAATAGTTGAAATTTTTGCTTGGAAATTGTTTATAATAAATGTATAAATTGAGTAAAAATGATTTCTGAAATTGATGTCACAAATACAACTAACAGTTATTATGTATCATTGCATGATGAAAGAAGATAAAAATAACAAGTAAAGAACAAATCTTAATTTTTATAAATACTAATAGTATTAGGTGTTTTCCATTATATTGAATAATAAGTCCTATTCAGGGGCCTAATTTTACAATGAATTGAATGATTGCATCCTCTAAGAGAACTGTTTTGGTAAGACTACCGACTGTAATAATGTGGCTATGTGTTTCGCAATTATATTCAAGTTAAAGTAAAGAAAATTCTTAGATTAATCCAATAAAATTAAAATCACTCAAAGAATTCTCTTAAGATCAACATAAGATCAACAAGAATGAATATCAATGATAATAACTAATTATATTTTAAACTTAACACAAATGATTAAAGATAGTATCTGAATCACACTTAAATTAGTAAACTTTTAAAATCGAACAATAAAAAAAATACTTAATCGGATCTTCCTATTCACAAACATCTAAAGTTGACACCAGAAAAATTATTATCAGTAAAATGTACGTATAGTCTTTGTACGCAAGGAAACTGTAATCAAAAGTCAAATGAGTAATGTAATTTTAAATGAGTCTTCGTTCAATTAATATAGTAATTAAAGGTTTCTCTTTATTTTCAGATTTACAAAATCAATTTGACCAGCAGGACAACTGTTGTAAATGAGTCAAAAAATACAAATGCATAAAGGTAAGTAGTTAACCGCGATATAATTTGTAATTCAATCTCTAATTCTGAATATCCTATAGGGATATAAATTAGATGATTGATTTATTTTTTAAATTTTAAATTTTGATAATTAATTTTCTTTTAACTTCTTTATAAATCTTTCTGTATCTTTCTTTCTTTCGACTTTCTTCAGCTTTTGACTTAAACTGATTTTCTTTGTACCACACAAAAATATAAAATAATATATATATATATATATATATATAACATTAGTGTGAATGAATAAATAAATCACATCGTCATTCTTGCAATAAATAAAATTGTACGACAAAAAAAATATTCCAACAAAACGAGATCATTAACCACCAAAAAAATATCATGCTCTAAAATCACATACTCTCTCAAATTAATAAAAATAAATTAAATATTCAATCTTGTTCCTCTTAAACAAAAATAATTTTTTATTTTTTTTAATCTATGTCCATTACAAAAACATTTTATAGTAAATCATTTATACTGATGATAAATTGAGTAACGTTATCTTTGTCCACCTATTAAAGATCACTTTATGCCCTAAATATTTGACATTTTTTATAGTTTATGGATTCATCGTCAATTATTCTTTTTGAAGATCAATTTTTTAAACTACCAAAAGTTTTATCGGGTCTGTTACATAATTTATTAAAATTAGAGTAATACTTCAAATTTATTAGATATTTTATTGAACTTTAAATTTTTGTGTTATATGGGCAATTAATATTTTGAAAACCCAGAATTTGGAAATTTTACTTCAGTTTATTTGTACTAAGATAATTTTTACCACCTTAAATATTTACCTATTTCGGACAAATTACTCACTATGGTTTGAAAAAAAATTTTAATTTTGATTTTAGATATAAAAATTTAGAAGAATTTAATGGTAAACATTCATTTAACTTTTATCCCCTAAACTTTTGAACCCTTGTATAAACGCGGGTAACCATAGTATATAAATTATGTCTATGAACAATGCATCGTAATTTGATTTTTGTTGTTTAATTTCACACAAATAGTGGGAAAATTATATTAGTTTTTTCTAAACAAAGAAATATTTATATCCACCAAAACATTAACAGGATTTTGATCTATTCATGTGATAAAGATAGTCTGTAAGAGTTAATAATCCTATAATAAATTCAAAGGAATTAAAACACCTGATCATAGGAACTGTGTCTGAAAAACTGACAGAAGTGATTGAACAGAGAAAAGAGTATCCGAAAATATTCATTATACAAAATGTGTTTACATAGTACGAGGAATCATGATTTAATAATTTAATAATTTAAAATGGCATTATTCTCTTTTACAAATAGTATTATGAATATAATGTAATCTACCTTAACTAAAAGCCGTTTATCTCTATGAACGAAAAGCAAAAAAAACAAACAGTAAATAACTAGATGCCTACAAAATTTTGAGAAGAATATGAAAGTTTTATTTCATGTTAAAATTTATTATAATAAGCCACTCCCGACTGGACGGATAACTGAGTATCGTAGAGACTGCAGTACCAGCATTGACGTACAGGGTAGTGAGCCATAGATTCTGCATCGGGTAGAAACAATAAATAGACAATACAGAGCCTACTGACTTTCTCGCACGGCTTTAAATGCTAGTACTGCAGTCTCTACGATACTCAGTTATCCGTCCAGTCGGGAGTGGCTTATTATAATAAATTTTAACATGAAATAAAACTTTCATGTTCTACTCAAAATTTTGTAGGCATCTAGTTATTTACTGTTTGTTTTTTTGCTTTTCGTTCATAGAGATAAACGGCTTTTAGTTAAGGTAGATTACATTATATTCATAATACTATTTGTAAAAGAGAATAATGCCATTTTAAATTATTATTTATTGAAAAAAATGTTTCTCCATTATGGCATCATCAGTTACAAATTCTAATTAACTGCTATTAATTATATAGTTAGAAGATCGAACCAACGGATACTGGTTCATGTTGTTATAATCATCATTTCAGTTACATTTCACCTAGCGCCCATCTCCTATCATATGTAGTCAAGATTTTCAATTCATACGGCTCCGCATCTCTATGACATGTCGCGTACAGTTAAACCAAAATACGCATTCATTAATCATTCTTTTTGATCTTGCTGTTATTGTCTTTATGGTTCTATGGCTTCTCTGCAAAATCCAGTTTCCTTGATTTCGATAGGCTGATGTAAAACCTTCTTTAGTTTTAAGTCTACAAGTATGAAAATGGTAGAAGTAAAGTCAAAGGTTATTGATAAGTTACCAACAAAATAATTATATCATTCATCAAAGTATGTACCGATATTATCGATATACTTGTCATTAAAATAAAATTTGGTGGGCGAAAACGGATCTCGTTAATCAATATAAATAAATTCCTGGAAGGCGATTTTTACGGTATCTTCGGAATTGGATTTTTTCCTATCAAAAAGCTGTGATCGATGAACCAGGTTTCATGAAGTCATAATGGATTACACCTGCGGTAGACCAACAAACACTCACCATCAGCTTCTTTTGGTGAATGTTGAGCTTCGAACTATGTTTTGGTGCTTTATTCGTGTCCACCCAGCTTGCTGAACGTTTGCGATTATCATATTGGATCCAATTTTCATCTCAAGTAATGCTTCGATTAAAACAGTTATCACATTTATAACGAGAAAGCATCACCAAACAAAAACCCAAACGTTTTTGTTTCTGCTTTTCATTCAACTCATGTGGAATCCACTTATTCGTCCTTTTCACTTTACCAATTTGAGCCAAATGATTCAATATTGTTTGCTTTGTAACAGAAAACGTAAGCGACAAATCATGAAACCTTTTTAATGGATCCGACTCCACAGTTACCTTCAGCTCGTCATTGACTATCTGCGTTCCTGGGCCACCCTGAGACTCATTATTGAAGTTAAAATTATCTATCAAGAATTTTCTGAACCACCTTGAGACTGTCTGCAGCGTAGTATAATTGTATCCAAATACAATATTGATATTATGCATGGTTTCTGGAAATGGTGCATTCAAATCTATGATCATTTCAACAACACATGTGGAACTTTTGGCAGCCTTGCTCTCTAATGCAGTTTGCCTCGATCCCAAATGTTGAAATTAAATTGATCACCCCTTTCTCTGGACACAGAGTCACCATCTGAGGCGCAGCGACGCGATTGCGCTCACTCTGCATCAGAAACCAATTATGAATTAAACAAAAGTGTCGGGCAACTAATATTTATTGTATAAATTAACTGACTGATAAATTATTTTCTTAGATTTTTAAGATTAAAATGGTAACAATTAATAAACTATTTTAGTTTAAATATAAGTTAAGATATAGTAGATGATATGTTCACTAAACGAAGATGTAAATAATCTAGAATGGATAATTAAACATTTTTGATAGATCAAATCGAGAGATAAGAGCCCTGTAGCAGTTGATGGGACTAGCTAGCGACTGGAGTATTCACGGAGCGCCGGACAGCATTTCTGTGCACATGTCACCATTTATAATTTGTGTCATAGACCTATTGATTGTCAATTAATTGAACAGAAACAATATTGAAGCACAACTGAACTTGATCATTCAATTGTTTATACATTATAGATTGTTGACAAATTAAGTAGCCTTCCTAATTTTAGCTAGATTTCAGAAATTCTATGTTTATTTATGAAGATTTTAAAAAGTTCATACAACTAATTCGATAATAATAATAATAATAATAACCAACTCCTTGATGCAATAATCTCGTTCAGCCTGACTGGTGCAGTTGAATACGTATGACTTGGCCTCCCGCGGGGAACCGATTGTGATAATCTAAAAATGTCAGACCGATTAAATTTTTGAGGTTATGGAATAACGATTTACATAGTAAACAAAGTTAAGATACAATAATATGAATAAATAAATGAATAAAATCCTCACAAATCTGTAAAGTGATTAAACAAAGGAAAAGATTTTTTAGTAGCATTCCCAGGTTAATTTGTCATTATTGTTATATTCTATAAGTCAGCAATGCTTTTTTTACAAAGGGGTAAGTCTAAAACAAAATTATAATAGTTCTTTATAGAATATTTCCTTAATTTACAGTAATGAATTTACGCGAATAACATCAATCCACCGAGCTTGATTTTGCATAATAAATGAAAAGATATAAACAAATCGTGAAAACAAACAAATACTTTTGTAATAATAATCTTTTAAAATATTTTTTTTATTTTGCAACAACAAAATTGTGTATACAACTCGGTATTGGATATTATTTACATATTTTATAATCAGAGATGAAATGTTGGAATCTGATGATTGAATAAATTTATAAATATTTTCACTGGAGAAATAAGAATGATTTTAATTTATTAGATCCTACAAGTGACACAAGTGATGATGAAATAGTTGTGGTTTAACGATGTTAATAATGAAGATCAATCTAGTAGTGGGAAAACGATGTGATATTACAGAAATGAATCGATAGGATCAATTTTTGTCACATTGTCATAGGGGAGCAAAACAGATCAGTGTACGATACCTCTTTGATCCGACACAGGATTAATTGTGTAGAACAAGTCTGTCAATGAATAGGCAAATTAGAATGACAGCTGTTGGGATGGCTGGCACAGACCGCAGGAAAGAAAGCATTCAAAAAATTAACTATACCTCTATATACACCCATGCTCTCACCAATATTAAATACATCTGAATTACAACTTTTACAGAAGTGATAAAGTTTTTGTTAAAATAAAAGGAAATTAAGGAAATAAATATTTGTGAGAAAATAATTGCTGTAAATTATGTCAAATTAAGATGAATACATCTCAGAAACTTTTTCAAATGGATTTTTTTATAAATAATATTTGGAAAACAAACAAAAAATACTTTTGTAATAATAATCTTTTAAAATATTTTTTTATTTTGCAACAACAAAATTGTGTATACAACTCGGTATTGAATATTATTTACAAAATTATTTTGTAGTTAATAACAAATTACTGCTGGAGAAGTAAAATAACCACTGTCTTTAAAGTTCGCGTTCGCTATCAACTCAATGTAACACGATAAAACAACAGTTCATAATTCCAGTTTACTCATCGTCATCACACGCCCCAGTGATCTCATTATCAAGCATTTCGTAATCACTGAACCATCTGGGCGGACGTCGAGCCCTCAGCGGTCGGGCTGGTGAATGAATGATCTGCACCAGTGGGATCATATCCTCATCTGCTTGTTCTCCGGTCGCGGCCTCCTCTTCGTCCTCACTTCTCGAAGTCGCTTCAACAGTCTAATGTGCCGACATTGGTCGCACATGTCTCACATCAGCTACGTGTCTTGGGACTCCATCCACTTCAACTGATGTTGCAGAGTTTACTTGCGAAACGACCCCTCGGCGCCAACGAATGGTGCATCGCGCTCCACCCGGCTTTACGTAGATTTGATCACCAGGCGCAAAATCCTTTCCGTCATGCCATCTTGCACTCGATTTCGCCAACGGTAAGCACAATTCGTACATATAAATCCTGTTACTAGGAACTGATTCGTCGCTCGTCCCGTGTTTAGGTGTTACATTGTAGTAAAACACCATATCCATCACATCACCACCGGATCTCGCCGCCATTCGCTTTATCGTGTGGTGATTCCGCTCAACAATGCAATTTCCAGACGGTCTGTACGCGCAGCGATAAATGATGGATACGTTACACGATTTGCACAGACTTCGCAATTTATCTGCTCTGAAACACTTCCCATTATCACACAGTAATTCGCTGGGCGGTCCCCTTTCTCTGAATAACTCCAATAATTTTACCGCCACAGATTCAGCACTCTCGTCCATCAGTCGCTTCCAAATCACAAAGCGGCTTGGTCCGCAATCAACGCATGTGAAATTAGTCTCCCCTCCATAATGTGTTATGTCGCAACTAAGACGATGCCAATTTGTCGCTACCTCTAACTCGCCTTTTGTCCACCGCACTGCTGTCGGATCAATCGACCGACAACAGTCGCATTCGGACACGACTCTGGCTACCTCGTCTTCGTTCACTGCTCCCTACACCTTCTTAACCGCAAATACTGTCCTGTCTACTCCGAAATGGTGTAGCGAGTGGATTTCTTTAATGTCTTCGACTGATTTCGCAACGCCAGACACAGCCGTTAGTAGACATTTTTACGAGTGCTTCCACCAGTGTGCAGGAACTCTAGTCAACTCATCGTCTTTATTCTCGGTTGATGTCACTAACGATATTTTCAACTTGACTTCACATTCTTGTATTAATTGCTCCAATAAAAACAAACGTCTTTTTACCAATGATTCGGAAAGTCTGTGCACGTGTACCCGTTTATCACCCGTGACAACAGATTTCACCCACGAACATACTGTAGCCGAATCACACAATATCTCAATTTCCTTCACATCCCATGCTAATGCCACGTTCACCCATTTCAACACTGCCTCTAATTCCGCTAAATTTATATGGTAGATATCGTCTTTTTTCTCAACCAACAATTATCCTCCACGATTGAGTGGTTTAGCTCCAAACATACCCCAATAGCCAAACTGCTGGCGTGTTACAACACACACGACCTTTCTTTGTCTTTGGGATGTCCCACACTCCACCCACCGGGTCATGAGCGTCCAGCCACTTCGTGATTTCATTTAAAATATTCATACTTGTCTTATCTATTTTCTCGTCCCACTTCCTCTCACTCACCATACGTTTCAAAAAACTACAGGCTGGTCTTAACCAACCTGCAATCGGGAAATGCCCGGTCACTTGCCCGCACCATGAAAAAATCTCCCTTTTCGTCGACTGCACTAACTTCTTGTCAACTCAATGTGACACGATAAAACAACAGTTCATAATTCATATATCAAATTCATATATTATCAAAAGAGTATCAAAAAGGTTCAAAAATTGTTGGGATCTTTAAACAGATCAAAATGCATGAATTTGTTGACTGTTGTCATATAAAAGTATACGCCTCTGTTCCGAGGAAGTGAGAATTGTTACAGTAACCGTTGAAATAGATTGGATCGAGTTATCCATTCATTCAAAACAATATTTATTCTAAGATCAAATTTATTTAATTGGGAAAAGAAATTTTAATTATTAATTATAGAAATTAGTATTCTATAATCTGTTCAATTGCTTGTCATTTTTTAACAAAAATATTTCATTCATTTTAATTAACCTTTGTAAAAAATTGATTTGATAAAACATTATTGAATGTTTAGAAAAAAATTTAAACTAAGAGAATGTCATTTTGGTTAAAATATATGTTAATCATAGTTATAATAAATCAAGGTTCAACACTTAAATATCCCAGATTCGTAGCATCAAGACCAGTGCCGTGTCAAGTTGATAGTGTAGTCTAGCGTTCCTCAGGAGATTTTGAAATGTTTAAAAAGATAATAAACAAAATCATCGAATGGTTTATATTATTAATGAAGAATTAGATTTATCATTCAAGCAGTCAAGATCATTTCAGGTAATAGTTAAAAATTACGGATAACCATTGGTGGAAAATATCAGTTCAGGAGGATGATTCAGAACCACGAATAATCAAGATAAAATGTTCCTTGATCCAGGGTCATGTTTACAGAACGGAACCAAATCACAAATGACAAATAAAGCATACTGAAATATTTATTCTAAACTAAGCTTAATATTTTTTTTAATATATCACAATTTTATAATAAGAAAATTTATATAACTTATAAAATAATTCGGAAAATGATAAGAATAACATTTTGCTTCATGAAAAAATCATCAGACAAGTTATTTAAAATCATAATTAGTGGAAATTCCCCGAAGATAATCTCAAAAATGCTCATTGCCAAAATCTCGGATTATCAAATTTTATCAGAATTAAAAACCAATAAAATCTTTTCTTGTGATACAATATTCGTTCAACAAATTATCCCATGAGACCACATGAGTTTTGGTTTAGAGATATATTTTAATCGGGGAGCTAATTTATTAAATACCGTATATACTCGCGTATTATGCAAGTTGGGTTTTTACATCCCAAAAACATGATTTTATCATTAACCCGTGTATCATGCGAGTTGGAGTTTTCGGGTGCTAAGATTGATTGACACTTAAACTTTTTAACCATTTTTAATTTTAAAAAGTTTAAAAATAAAAAGATACTCTATGAATATATTTCAACTTATTTAACGGTGTTTAAATGCATTAAATTTCTTTTTTAAAGAATTTTTTATTTAAAATCAATAAAATGACGCATATCCTTTAATTTATAACTTTATTTGAACTTTATTTTATTTTTATAATTTATATATTTTAGTTACCTTATCACAATGGTAAGAAAGTTATCCGAAAGTATTGTGCAAAATTTCAATTACAAGTTGTGACTTTTGCTGAAGAAACAAGTAATTTGCAAGCCGGAAAACATTTTGGTATTGATGAGAGCAATGTTCCCGCTAAGCTGCGCGCGTGCGTGCGCGCACCTTGTAGACTAAGAGCGCGCAGTTGTAAGATTTTTGCGCGCAGCAATAAAATACTTAGTAATTGTTAAAATTCTTTTTGAACAGTAATTAAAAAATTTTGAATTTTAATTTAATTGGATTATTTGAATAAATTTATTAGCAAATTAGACCAGTTAATTTTGTTAAATTGATATATTGATAATTTATTCAATTTTAAATCAAAATCATTTAAATAAACAGACCATCATGTCCAACACAAAATTTGAATCGATTAGCAATGGGTCAAGGAACCGTGTATCTTTAAAATTTAAAGTTGAATGGCTTGAGGTGATCGTGATGACTCCAATCCCAACCTTTCGTGATATAAAACCAGTGAAACTCAACGAAATTTTTGACTATATTGAAGAACAGGATGCTGTAAAATGTAAAATGTGTGCAGAAATAAAAGCGACCGGGGAATTCTCTTCTGGAAAACAATGGAGTGAGTGGAAACTGGATTATCTCAAGTGGCATTTGATACAAAAAAAATCACCTAGAAGCTGTAGAAACAATTCGTAATCAACAAAATGGTGGAATATTTCGATTGATGCAAGAAACAGAGGAAGATCGAGAATCACGGCAAGAAACTTTCAAACGCAACCAAGCTTCAAAAGAAAAAATAAAGGTATTAATTGACAACGTTATTTTAGCCATAAAAATTAATACATCCATTAATGCCGTTCAAGGCATTAATGAACATATGTCAAAATATATTTCTTCATTACCAGAAAACTGAAAAGGAAAAAATTATGCTTTCGAATTTATTGAATGTATTATTAATGTTCTTCAAAATCAGCAAATGAGAGAACTAAGGGCAGCAAATTATCATTGTTTTATAATAGATGAAAGCATGGACATAACAGTTCATAAAATGTTAGTTATGTATATCAAGTATCGATTTGAGAATAAATACAAAACTATTTTTGCTGGAATTCAGGAGCTTACAACATGTGATGCTGATTCTATTGTGGCGACAATAAAAAACTTTTTCCAAGTATATAATTTAGACCTGAATAAAATGGTAATGTAACGCCTGACGGAGCAGTGTAATGCTAGGAGTGCACCATAGCGTAGCTGCGATTTTACTCCGAAAAATAAAACACTTAGTAGTTCAACATTGTGTAGCTCATCGAAAAGATTTAGGAATAGATGACGCATGGAAAAATAACATTCAGATGAAAGAGATAAATACGTTACTGAAAACTGTTTGTACTATTTTTCATCGTTCGTCTCTAAAAAAGCAACAAATTTCAAGAATTGACATCTGTTTTAAATTGTGATGTTTTTTCGTTCAGACCACTCAATGAAGTACGATGGCTTTCTCGTCAATTTGCAATAGCTCCTATCGTTAGAAACTATGATGTGCTTATCCAATATTTTGAGAAATATGTAGATAAAAATAATGATCCAATCTCAAAATACTGTTTACGTGCCCTAAAAAGTGATACTAACCATTTCACCATATTGATTTTAAACGATATTTTGAACGAACTCGGGAAACTTTGTAAGTTTCTACAAAAAGGCAAATTGTCACCAATGGAAGCCAATGAATACGTAAAGACGGTAATTAGCAGAATGAAGATTCAATACCTTTGGGATAAAGCCTTCTGTAGCCGAGAAGCGGAAATTATTTTATCCAAACCATAAGATGAAAAAAAAACTAGATTGTTCACACATTATTAAATTTATTAGTGATTTATGTAATCATCTGGCAAGGTGCTTTCCATCGGAAGAGATGAGAAAATGGTCTGCTTTTGATTACAATGCGATCGCAACCAACGTAACAGATTTTACTTTTGGGCGAGCAAACGTACAAGCTCTCATTAGTAAGTATTCTGAAATTCATTATGTGAGCAACGATGAACGAGAGGATATATTGGAAGAATACTCATCATTTAAGTTTTTAGTTGCCGAGAAACTAAAAGAAAAAAACAGCCAAAGATTTTAATAGCATGTTATCGATCGGCTCCAGCAATGACGAGTTTACTAAAATGGCGTATGTAGTCGAAATATGCGGGACATTTCAAGCCAACAGTGCGGATTGTGAAAGAGGGTTTAGTATTATGAATACGATTAAGTCGAAGATAAGAAACCGTCTCGAAATGTCACATCTCGACTGTTTAATGAGAATTAAATTGCAACTAAATGCTGGTATAGAAATTGATTTAGATGCGGTTTATAACTTTTGAAGTAAGAATAAATGTCAGCATGAAGAAAATTAAATTTCAAATATTTAAAATGAAAATTTTCTGTCTTTTATATTTAAAATAAATTAAATTTTTATATAATTATGAACTATGCGCTCAGTTTTTTTTATCTACAAAAAGCATTGCGCACAAGTTTTTTTGAGCGCAGCTGAAAAAAAAATTAGAGGGTGAGAGTAATATCCGAAATTGGTGAAAGCAAAAAGAAAAATTAGAGAAGATGCCTTCATACAAATGTGCTAATAGAGGTTCAAATTGTACGTGGTCACATATAGAAAATAAAGTGGCTATATCATAACAAGAAATGCAATAAGACTTTTTGCCATTAAGTTAGCTCGCAGTGAAGGAATTTCAGAATTCATCGCTTCGCCAGGTTGGTGTACACGTTTTATGAATAGGTGCAACTTAGTCCTTAGACGAAAAACAAAGATAGCACAAAAATTGCCCAAAGACTTAAATGAGAAAGTGTTTGCATTTCATAAGTACGTAATTAATTGCTTGAAAGAAAATATGTATGATTAAGCAAACATCGGCAACATGGATGAGACTCCAGTTTGGTTCGATATGCCTTCCAATTTTACTGTCAACAAATGTGGTGAGAAGACAGTATTTGTTAGGATAACAGGGCATGAAAAGACACACTTTACAGTGGTTTTAAGTTGCTTAGCAAATGGTAAAAAATTAAATCCAATAGTGATTTTCAAGCGAAAGTTAATGTCAAAGGAAGACTTTCCTAAAGGAATTATTGTTCATGTGAATCCAAAGGGATGGATGGACGAAGAAGGGTGCAAGATTTGGCTTCACAAAGTTTGGCAGCAAAGACTGGAAGGTTTACAAAATACGAAGAGCTTGTTAGTTTGGGATATGTTCCGTTCCCATCAAGTAAAAGGTGTTAAAAAATGCGTGCACGAGTCCAACACAGATCTAGTAGTTATTCCAGGTGGCCTAACGAGTATTCTACAACTTCTTGATGTGTCATTAAATAGGTCATTCAAAGACAAAATGCGTGATAAATGGAGCACATGGATGCTAGACGGTGAAAAAACGTTTACTAAAGGAGGGATCAACTGTGCGGCCAGTGGGCATACTTCTACGTAGTATCCCTGAGTAACTAGAGATCTCGGTCTCTAGGCTAAAGTGTCCAAGTGCTAGCCTTTCATTGCGGAACAGCCGGCAATAGATCGTATTCAGGAATGGGCCAGCAATCCATTCACTAGGCTACGCTTTACAATTTGGGTGTGAAGGCTGTGGGGAGTAGTGACCCCGCTGTCGATGGTTGGATTGCATCTTAATGATCTTGGATGAATCAATCCCGGTGAAGGGTGTCGTAATGACGTCTTTGCATCTGCGGACAGGCGGAACAAAGGCATGGATCCCAACATTGGGGGAGTGCCCGTTGAGAACCATCAGCGTCCCAGACCTCCTATAAAGCCTCAGGCTTAATACCGGAAAGGAGTAGAGGTGCACTAAAGGAGGACTTATGAAAGCTCCAACACTATCAAAACTTTGTACGTGGGTGAAAGAATCTTGGGATGCGATTGATGAAAAACGTGTAATTAAAGCATTCAAGAAATGTGGAATTTCTAATTCTCTAGATGGTACATAAGATGATCTTTTATATCAGAGTTCCGAGAGTTCCGAGAGTGATAGAAGCAGAGTAGAAGATAATGTTTATGATGACGTAATTAATTCTGAAGAATTCAGGGACTTATTTTCAAGTTTAGGAATTGATACTGAAGATTGTGTTGATTAGATTTTCAATTTAATAAATGGTTTTACAACAATGAAGTTTATTTGATGAACTTTTCACAAAAAAATTTTTCTGTATCTCGTGTATAATGCGACCGCAAATTTTTGATGTAAAAAATGAAGAAAAATTGTCGCACGATACGCGAGTATATACTATAAGTATATATATTATTATTTTTTTCTCAATAACTTTGGCTCGATAATAAAAAATTGAATTAATATTCATTATAATAAAATCGATAGTTAAAATAAGTACAGAAAATAATTTATGAAAGTACTATTTGTGATTTTATTTACTGATTTACCTTAGTCTTATCAAAATAATTTAAAAACTTTGGATAAAAAAATCAAACCAAACATGACCCGTTTTAAGAATATTAATACTCTCCAAATATATTAATTTATTTGTAACATTTTATTTATACATCGGACATTTTCATTATAAAATGCCGTATTTCAACAAAATAGACGATTATATAGAAATATAAATTTAATTTTAAGAGAAAATCGATTTTCGTTTTTTTTGACAAAAGATATAATTAAAATGATCAAATATTAACGGAAAATTAAAAAATAAACAAATTTTAACATTGAAAACAGAATCAATAATTTTAACATTAAATTTTCAGTTATAATTTCTTGAAGTATTTGAAAATTGTCAAATATTAATACTGAAGTAAATATTATTTTTAAGAATTAAATCTAAATAATTTATTAAATATTGAAAAAAATAGAAAGTTTTTTTTAATAAAATCAAAACAATAGACACCAAATCAATTTATATGAAGATAATCTACACAAACGAGTGTCCAACACACGGCTAAAGTCTAATTGTTTCTATTGATTAATACTATCAAACCATTGGGTATCCATAACCAAATTTACCCAAATTTTTTTTCTGCTATTTTTTAACAATATTTTTTAAATATTTAATAAATTGAAAATTTAAATATTTCAGTTGAAATTTTAATGATAAAAAATTAATTCTGTTAAATTAAGAGTTATTTTTAATTATTTTCCGTTAATATTTGATAATTTTAATTATATTTTTTTCAAAAAAAAGAAAACGAAAATCAATTTACTCTTCTTAAAATTAAATTAATATATTTTGAAAATAAAGAAGAATGTTTTTAGAAAAATATGTATCGTAATAATTTAATAAATCTTTTAAAAATTATAAAAAAAATATTAGAAATAAATTTCTAATAAATCCCAGATCATAAAGACATTTTAACAACTTAAATGAAGATAATGTACAAAAGCGAATATCCAACAGTTTCCATTGATTTAAACTTTTGGGGACTCAACAAAATATCCTAAATTAATTTTAAGAAAGGAAAATTGATTTTCATTTATTTTTGACAAAAAAATATACCCTAATTTCTTGTGTATAACCCGCGGGTTATACGAGAAAAAAAGTAAGTTTTCCCGAAAATTCGAGGATGTGGGTTATACTTTTCATATAAATTTTTGATATTTTTATTGTGCGGGTTATACATTGGTGCGGGTTATATGCAAGAAATTAGGGTAATTAAAATAATCAAATATTAACGAAAAATTAAAAAAATTTTTTCAAAATTAAATCTAAATAATTTAATGAATACTTCAAAAAATCATTAAAAAATTTTTTTAATAAAGCCGAAACCAAAAAACAACAAAACCCCAGTCAAATTGTATCCATTGACAGACACTCTCAAGCCTATGGGAACCCACAACCAAATAAACCCCAGTTAATTTTAATTGTAAAAATAATTTTAAAAAACCAAAATTTCTTTTTTTTAAATTTCCAAATTCAAATTTTAAATTCAAATTTGAATTGAAATGATAAAGTGAACAATTAAAGAAGATATAGTCGAACCCGATAACAGAACCGTTTGCCGTAGCACAGCGAGTGGTGGATCGGGATCACCTTCGACACCGAATCGAATCCGATCGACTCGCGAGTCTTGCCCAAGACATGGACGAACGAGATGGTGCGGTCCTCGCGATTGATGTGCTGATTGGCGGCGTATACGATCCGATAGTTCTCGTTGATCAGTCTCGTTGTCTTCGTGGACACCTCGAGCAGTTCGTCTGTCGAGTTCGAGAAACTCCTGAGAGAAATTATCGAATGGTTTTTGTGTTCATAATTAATAATAATAATAATCAGTATTCAATCGCGATCTCACTTACGGATTGAGGGAAATATTCCTGTTGACTTGAACACAACACAAGCTCATTTTGTCATTTTTATTTCGATTTTATTTCAAAATCACAAAAAAATACAAATCAATGTTAAAATTCCTTCATTGCATAAATTATCAAAACAACCGTTTCTGATTGTTATTACTCATTAATTACGTCACTGATCAATAGATAGCTGTACCTAGTGTGTGTCTATCGTGGTGTGTCCTTATTGTGCGTGTGTTTGTCTGGTTTGTGTGCATTAGTATGTGTTTCATGTGTTTGTGTGTTCTGACTGAAATAGTACTTATAACTGTCGATTCTTTGTGTGTAAGAATGACTTTTTTCATTATTTTTATGTATACATATACTTATATTTATTTATTTTTATCTAGGCTTGAAAAAAACTATTAAGTTAATTTTTCCTTTTTCATTAATAATTTTCTCATTATTATATTTTAATTAAATTTGAATTATCGAATATTTTTATTAAAAAAATTTAAAATTGGTTTAGTTATTTTCAAATTTGAATATTTAAAAATAAAAATTCACCGTAAAAGATTTCCATGTCGAAAATGAGGAATATGTGTGTATGACGTTCGAGAAGTTTTCTGAATTTTCAAATTTCAAATCAAAATAATTTTTGAATTTGAGTTTTACTCGATGTGGACTGTCGGGTTCGTTAATGGAATTCGAGGATGGGAATCCGATTTGTGGGTGTCTGCTGTATTTCAGGAAGTCTTTGGCATTCTTTTTCATTCTACAATGCGAAAGGTCTTTTAAAAATCATTGGATAATTAAATATGAATTTTCCTTTGGTTGTTTATCTCCCTGTAATTAAAATCTTATCTAATCTTTTCAAGTCTGGTTTTAATTTAATGTCATTTTCAATATTTACTTGAAATTATGATTTTGATGAGCTAAAAAATTCAAATTTTATGTTAAAACTTGAACATTTTTGTTTTTAAAAAATTTATGCGACAAATATTTATATTGCATATAATTTTTTAATATTTACTCTCTTTCGTGCACGATAATGATACACAGAATGCCAGATATTTGTTAATGATTGAGATCTAATTTGTAACTGTAAAAATCTCTGACTTTAATAAAAGCATTTTCATCTCAATTCATTTCCTAATGTTACTTATGGATTAACACTTTCGGGCGCTAAAAACCGCATTATACTTGCGCTACAGGCCAGTGATCTTTACAAAAATAGAGCAGTTTTTTAATTTTTCAAAATCGTATAAAATAGCATGAAGAGTGGTGAAAACCAATAATTTTCTGATTCTTTTACTTATGGCAATGATCGTTTATGAACAGTCAAAGAATTATTTATACGTTGAAACATGAGTAAAGAGTTTCACTACGAAGTATAAATGCCAATAGTAAATGTTGAAACAATCACATGCAAGCAAAGGTATTTTAAATGATTTGCATATAAAAGCATGTATTAAAGCTTTTAAAATTTATTTATGAAACGAAATATACTAGAACATGTATAAAACATATGAAACAAACTAAAACACAAATAAAAATTGAAGATATACACTCGTGTCTTGCGGTTCATTCCTGTTTTTTGGTGGCAACTTCTCTGTTCAGATTGATTAATTGCTCTCTATAATGAACCGCCGTAACAGTTTCGTCAGGTTTCAGAAGTTCATAATACAAAATACCCTTCTATCCCACCATATGCAGAGGAGCACATTTTTTCCATGATGTTATGCTTGGCACCTTTCATGGGTCTGTAGATAATCTCTTTCGTTTTGGATTATCGAAATAAATGTACTTTTCATCACCAGTGATAATTCGATGCATGAATGACTTGCGTTGCTGCCGATCAAGTAAAAGTTCGCTCGTTGTTCTTCAATTTTCTTGCTGGCGTTCAGTCAATTCATGCGGCAACCATCGTCCTTCTTTCTGAATCTTGCCATGTCATGCAAGCGATTTGAAATTGTTTTCTGAGTCACACCTAACGCGATAGCTAATTTTTTGTACGTTTGGGCATCATCTTCATCAAGTAAGGCTTGCAGTTCATTGTCTTCAAACTGCTTTGTTGATCTATCGCGGTCTTTGTTGCTCAGATCACAATCACCTTCTCTGAACCACTTAAACCATTTCTGACAGGCTCTGACAGTGATTGTATCTTCACCATATACTTCAGCAATCATTTTTTGAGAATCGATGGAACTTTTCCTCGAGTTAAACATGAATAAAAGAACTTCCTGTAATTTCTCTTTTGTTGGAGCTTGGGTGGTCATATATAAAATTACAATAAAATTTTATATGCTAATTTTTTTTTAAAAATTCAAAAAGTATTAGATAGCGATTAACCCATTAATGTCGAGAATTATGTAATATGAATTTTTCATAATTTTCCATAATTTTCATAACTTTTCATAATGTGTTCCGTATGTGTTCTGAACCTTCAGAGTACACACCTTATCAACGAAACATAGCTAAATGCAATGTCTTTACTTTTACAGCCATTTTTATTAGCTGGGCACGAATGTTCCCGTTCGGTGTTAATGGGTTAAAACACTCTACATAATAGATACAAACAAAAATTTCAGACAAAATGAAACGAACTTTCATACTTGTACACCTAATATATGTGATGAAGCATTTTCATCTCTAATAATATTGCGGTATTAATAACGTTTCTTCCCTTTATTTCTCAAGAGAAAACTTTTTTCAACAAAATTCATATAATAGAGTAATAAAATTTTAGGATAACTAATAAATGTTGGAAAGTTTTTATCAATCCAAAGGCTAAAGTATTTCTTCACCACAAATGATTCAGAAAGTTGCTCAAAAAACAAGAATCGAACTGTGTGTATTGATTTTAATATATATTATTTCGTATCAAGGACTTTTTAACACCAATCACCGAATTTGGATTTAATAAAATAAACTAAAATATGAATTTGGAGAAGACCATACGTCATCTATTGATTTAAATTTTCTGAAACGTTTATAACACTGGTTTTCCAACTTTCTTTTCAGAGAAACAATTTTTCAGCATAATCATACAATCATAATATGCAGGTCCGTAGCTAACCAGGGGTTAGAAGGGGCATGGCCCCCTCAAAAAAGTTTTTAAAAAAGTTTTAATGGACCGGTTTAAGGAAAATGTATATATCCTCATGTACATTGATTAATAAAGTTTTTCTCATTTTTATGAACAACACCCAGTTATTCCATATAAATACAATAACTTTTGATTTCCAAGCCGGAGAAATTTTCAAAAACACACAGGAAAACAATATATAGTAAGCAAATTTTACAAATTACAGACTTTATTTAAAATGTGTGTTTGACATAAAAATTAAACATGACATTGACATAAGTGATTAGAATTACAACAATTGATTATGTAATACAAAAAGAAAGTCTGATATATACCATAGATATAAAGTTCATTCGTGCCTCCTCTGAATTTCAGGTGGCCCTTTCATGAAACTGAGGTTAGCTACGGGTCTGATAATTTGTTCTATTCTTTTTAAAGCTCAATACAACCTCCATTTGTTAAGAAAAAAATTCTTTTTTGTTTTTGATGGAAACTCCTAAAAAGTTCTTTAACAAATTAAAATATGCAATGTAATCAAACAATGTAATCAGTAAATTTTGTCTTGGAATATTGACTGAACTGTACTCTTTTTAGTATCCACGGAAAAGTTAATACATTTGTGAAGGCCAATGAAAACTGTTCCATTTAATCGAGAAATTCTTATTTTGGGTTTTCTATCTATGAGGAACTTTTAGCTATTATGTATTCAGACAAATTTAGAACATCAGCATCAAAAGAATTAACGACTTGAAATATTTATGGATTTGAAGAGAATGCTTAACAATTGAGAATTTTGAAGGTGGACAAAAAGTTTTCTTTAAATTCTAATAGTCTGATATAAGGTAATTTATTATTTGGGGATAAAGGTCTCTGAAGCCTGTAACATATATAATTTTTGGAAAAATTTTCTATTAAAAATGATACATTTAGTTTGTTTGAAAAGGTTGTACAAAGATCCAACCGATTTGAGATATTTTGAATGAATCTTATGGTCCGAATAGCCAACCAAGACTTGTACCTCCTTGTGATGCACGGGGTACGTTATGTCTTAACAAAAAGAAGACTATCTATATTTAAATTAAATATCAATTTTTATACTTGTGTGTTCTTTCTTATTTAATTATTTATTATTTGATTTCGGCAACAGTTTGGTAAGGAATTATTTTATTTTTAATTTTTAGATTAGACCTTCGAAGTCAGACTTCAGTTCATTAATCTACTAAATCAAAGTATTTTCAGTTCAATGAGTAATTAGAAGAAATATTCAAATCTACTGAAGATGTTTTAGACACATCAAATTACGAAATTTTAAGACGGAAGTTACCATAACATTGTTTTTGATGTCGCTAGCCATTCTGGTAAGGTTACATGGCCTTTGTGTGAGCTAGAATGTTTTAAAATTTTAATACCAATTATTTAATTCATCGAATATTATGATATAACCATCTGTTAAAATTCTATTACAATTCGGCAAATGTGATTTCTATCTTTTGATAAGACGCAGATGCTTCTATTATTTCTCGGTTTCCACCTATATATTTCTAAAGTCGTCGTCACTTTCATTTTGGTTACCTAAAAAGTCTGAACTAAAATGCACTGCATCTTTTCATGTATCTTGTCTTTCCACCACAAATATTTACAGAATATATTAATATCATTCGTTTCATCATGTTAGATTTTTAAATAATTGTGATCTTTATTTCTTCTATATGGGATTTACTAATGATAAATTGAGTAATTTTTAATCAGTTGCTTTAGATCTGCGAATCTCAACTTTATTTCTTTGTAATCTACAATGAAGTTTAGGTAAATTAGTAACAAAATTTGATCAGGTAATATTTGATATACAGGGTGATCATAAAGTAACTAGCGGGTTTTAAACTGCAATAACTTTTTTTGGCAAAACATTTTGAAAAAATGGTTTTAAATAACAAAAAAACATTTTTTAAAATTTAATGATATTCAACAGAATAACCATCGACATCAATACAATGTTTAAGACTTAATGGCATTTTGGCACATTTCACCATCTATTTTTGCCACTTCTTGACAAATAAAATCTTTAAGTTGCTGAATTGTTTCTGGTTTTCTCTTATACACTTCATTTTTCAAATACTCCCACACAAAAAATATTTGTCAAGTCTTTAGTTGTTATTTAATATATTATTGTTGGTTATTTTTCTTTTTATAAATTAATAGATAAAAGCTCAAATTTTATTTTTAATGTTTATTTTTAAATGTTAATAGTAGAACATGAAATGGTTTCGGAAATTTTATTTAAGAATAATATGAGTAATTTTAGTATTTTTGATATTTTTCTACGAGAATAAATGCTTTGGAATTAATTTGGTATAATTTTCTCGGTTTAACAGGGATTAACTGTCGCGGTATTAGGAGTCTCGATATTAAGTATCTCAGGGATTAACTGTCGTTGGGATTAACTATCGTGGTATTAAATGTCGCGGTATTAACTGTCGTAGGTATTAAGTGTCGGTGATTAACTGTCGCAGAATTAAGTGTCCGTACACCGTATCGATGAAAACGTAACAACATTCAAACGGTGAACAAAGGCCGTCGCAATAATTTTATTTCAAAAAAAGTGTACATTTATATTATTAAAACTATTGTTAATTAATTTTCTCGATTGTTTGACCGGAGCACCACAATTATGTTCAGTAATTAAATGATACATGTATTGCGTTTTTATGTAATTTAATTTTGTATTATATATATTTTTTAATACGTTTATATTAGGGTTTCTCATTTCCCAGCAAATTGTGTTTCCCGGAAACGAGAATATTTTGAAGATATTTCCGGGATTCCCGAATACCGTGATTTTGATATTTTTATGAATAAAAATATAGTAGGAAGCTGTCTACATAAAAAAAAATATTTTTTTATTATTCAAAATTCATTTATTTATCAATTTAAACTAGTTTAATTATTAAATAAAAAAACAATGAATTACGTATCAGTATTTTTAATTTAATTAATTTGCACCATGTTCTTACGACATACCTTCAAATGTTGCATTTTCGTTTTTTTAAAAAAATATTTTTTTCATTTTAGATATTTTAAAATATATTATTATATTGTTATTTTTCATTTATGTTATACTTTATTCTTTTATAAATTTATATCTCCTTTAAGATCTTATTATAATTTTTTTTAATTTTGTGAAATCTATTTAACATATATTTGACATCTGTGTACACACCTGCATAAATAGAAAACATGAATTTCGCTGGTTATTTTATTTTTAAATGTTATTGTAATGACCTCAAAAAGACTTGAAAGATCGTGGAAGCAACAATTACAAAAATTCGTCCCCATTATTATGATTTATCTAATTATTTAATTATGTAATTTCCAAAATAACAAAAATTATCGTTTATATTGTATTTTGTGGCAAACTTTCCTGTTTCGTCACTAGAATCTCAAGTGATACAATTAATCTTCTATTTTTCTATCTCACTTCTGACACCTTTTTGTTGTAATACGCATATTTTTAAAAAAAAGTATGAGAAAGCGATCTCTATTTGACTAAATTGTTCTTGAATGTACTTCCTGATTATTTATTTGATATAAAAATTATAAACATAAAATAAGAATATAATAATATCAACAAATTTAAATATAATGAGTGTTTGAATGGATCACAGAAATAATGGAAAGAGACAAAGATGAGATGGAATTATACAGAATAATAATTTCTTACGTTTGGTTTTTAAATGAGAATGGTAGCCAGTAAGGATGGTCGAGTTAATTGTGAGGCTGAGGATATTATAATCGTATTAGAAGTGGAATTCGCATCCTGAGTAATGCGATTGTAAGAAAAATTCTGAATGTTGTAAGTTTGATGTTTGTATGCTGTTTTGATTGGTGACTCTTAGATGGGATTGATATGTTATTGATTAATTATTTAACCCTTTCCAGCCCAAATTATTATTTTTGAATAAAAATTATTTTTTATTGTTGTTTTGTTTCTAGAAACAAGCGAGAATCGCGCTTTTTTACATTCTAATATATGTAGTGTCATCTATTAGATTTCTTAGAAACTATTACTATGTGTAAAATTTAAATTGGATAAAAGAGATAACTATAATTTAATTTTTCAAATATATTGCCAAATGGCAACAATGGGCTGGAAAGGGTTAAATCTAATAAGATTAATGTTTAAATATTAATTAATTCAAAATTTTTATAATTATAAGTTTTAATAATATTTTTTAGTAAAACGATTTTAACTTATTGAATTTAATATAATTTAAAAACTAATGTTTATTTTAAAATTTACTTATTGTATTTTTATCCAATAAAATTTTGAAAAATTAAAAATAATATTATTTTTATCTCATTAATTAATTAAGGATTTAAATAT
>MQRK01255000.1:65084-80818 GCA_001938485.1 Girardia tigrina
GCGCACAAAATTAATATAAAAAGTAATTTTGTAATTTTGTATTTTTAGAAAATAAAGATTTTGATTTGTCTTTGTTTTAGTGTTATCATTTTAATATAAAATGAATGATCACAAAAACGCACATCAAAAGAAACAATGAAATTCTTTCATCATCGTGGAGTGACACTCATCAAACAAAGCCAATATAGCTCTGACATGAATCAGTGTGATCGATGGGTGTTCAAGCACCTGAAACATTCATTTCGAGGGCAGAAATTCGTGGACGGTGATGAGGTGAAAGTGAAGAGCGGTGCAGGTGCTCCGCGGTCTCCCCGAAGAGAAGTTTCGTCAAGAATTGTTATCATTGTATGAACAATATATAATTATGTAGTAGAATTATATATAATTATGTAGTTTAAATATAATATAGAATTGTTTGGAATTTTTCATAGAAGTCAGTTTTTTTAAACAATTCCGGGAACTTATTAGACAGCCCATATATTTAAAAATAAAAAAAATTATACTATTTTTTATTTTTTATATGTTTGTATATGTTTTTTCATATATTTTTTAATAAAAGTGTAAAATCACTGTCAATATTTTTTTTCTAATGCCGATATTAAAATGCTTAATGTCAATATAAAGTTGAAAAACCCTGTATAATCTATCAAATACATTTTTTTATAAAACAAAGTTGCTAAAAAAACTACAATAATTATGTTTTAACCTTATAAGAATCCTGAAAGGGCTTGTTTTGTGCAGGTCTGCCTTGTAAAATTTAAAAGTTAAAAATCCAAATTAAATAACTACTTTAAAAAAAGCTAAGGGTCGAGGAAGACAAGGGCTCTTTCATCATAAATCTACATTGAACTTGTCGGAATGAAACTTCTGTTTCTCAATTTGTACCGTAATTATTTTACTCAGTTCATAATAATTTATTTTCAAATATATTCAATTTTTATCATATTTATTTTATAATTAATTAATGACTTTCAATCCACCTCAGCTGCCTTAAAATATAAAATTACTATATATAAATTTAAATAAATATTATTTATCATTCTTGAGATTGTAGAAAATAATTCTTAACAGATTTTTTTTAGATTTATAGATTCAGGAAAAATTTAATCAAGAAATATTTGTAATATTTAATGAAAGAAAAATACAACTTTCTACAACAAAACGCGATTTTCGTGGAAATATCACTAAACGTGACACAAATTATATTAATTATCAAAATCAGCTGTCGCAGTTTTAATGTTTGAAGCATTTTTGCATATAATCCTCATAAACGATTTGTTAAACAGAACATTTACTGTGCATTTTTAAAAACAATTTTTATTCATTTTTTTCATTGATTTTTCGTATTTTTAAAACAGTTTTTCAAAAAAAGGATTGAAAGAAAGAATTAACCCTTTATCTACTGACGACACTTATTAGTAAAAATCCCTATTAAAGGGTTAAAACATTATAATACAACTTAAATTCTGATGGTACGTTTAGAAACAGTCTTTAACTCGACTTTTTCATGATAGGCGACATAAGTTGTATTAGGCTGATGAATTTCGCAAGGAAGAAAGCTATTTTCGAACGGACATGTGTACATTAGTCCATAATGAAGTGGATAAAGGGTTAAACCACATATTCAATATCGCTGAAAAGTTTTATAACGATGGTAGAATTTCACATGTATGAACATAAATCTTATTTGAGCTCTTCTGCCTGAAATATAAAATAGTTTAGCAAATCATTTTAGTCAAAAGTTTATAAATAGATATAAGAGCTAAAACTGCGGCCCAGTATCCACAAAAGAGTATGGGAGAATTGTTAAAGCAGTACAATGTGTCCAAATGTGTAACATTGTCAAGAAAAAACAGAGAGACGTGACAATTGCAGATATTCCCAAATCAGGACGCCCACGCATATTCACAACAAGAGATGATCGTACCTTGGTTCGTCTTTCATTACGCCACAGATTCTACTCAGTAGGGGCTCTACGACATTTGTGGAGTGTTCCAGCCTCAACTTCAACCATCAAGCGTCGTCTTTTCAACGCTAGCCTCTGGGATATGTGTCAATGAAGAAACTTCCTCTAGAATCCCTTCACATGAAACAGCGTCTTCTGTGGTGCAGAACTCGTAAGAAGTGAACTTTAGTTCAGAGGCGATTTATAAAATGTGCAAATGAGAGTAGCTTTTCACTTCTTCCAAGTACCACTCGTTTGTTTGATTTCCGTCGTCCTAATGAAAGCCATTCATTGTCTTGAATTTTATCATCACTCAAGTGGCGCACACCAAAGCTTATGGTCTGGGGTGCGATAAGTGGAGCTGGGGTTGGACCTCTACACCACTGCAATGGAAACATAAATCAACACGTCTACCACAGTATCCTGAACGAGTATGAGGATTATTTGTCAAATGGCATCTTGGCTCCGGACAATGCACCATGTCATAAGACAAATTTAATTACAATGTGAACTGACAAGCATAGAATAAAAACCATTCCTTGGCCCAGAAGCTGTCCGGATTTAAATCCCATCGAGTAGATATGGGCATACTTGTAGCGTTCTATGCAAACTAAAAACTTTGACAGTAAAGATTCCCTTTGGTAGAAGTTAAATCGTGTGTGAGTCCTATTATCCTCTGCATTTATAAGACGATTTTTCAACTCTATGTCACGTAGAGTGAGTACAGTAATTGCAGCTTAGAGAGGTAATACACGTTACTAATTACATGCATTATCTCGGAAAATCATTTCTTCAGTATTAAACTGCTTTTGTTGGGCGCTATTACAATGTTTTGCTCATTTTCGAAAAAATTACCTTTCTGTATGCAAATATGCGAAATTTTACCATCTTTCTAAAACTTTTGAGCGGTACTATTTATATATATATATATATATATGATTTACTAAGGAAATTTTCCTTTTGAAAAGCGAAGCTCTCGATAAAGGATCCTTTTTAGATGTTTTGATTGAAACTTCTTAGGTTCTTTTTAAAAGATAAAACTTTCTAAAATTGAAAAATTTGAAAAAAATGTAGATAATTCTTTTTTTTCGGAGATGATGTTTGGTGAAGGCGAAATATACCATACTGACCATAACAATGTTTTTTTTCGAAAAGTATTGTTTTGTTGAAAGACAGGTAATGAGTTGCATTTGATGTTATAATTATTGCACAAAATAGTAGGTATACAACAATAAACAACAATTCCAACCAATAACATGTTAAAATTTTGTAGGGCCACCTTTGGCAGTAATCACAGCCACCAAGCGATTTGGCATGGAATTCAGCAATGTCAGATAATACTCAGGTTGGATTTCGCTGCACCATAATTCTGTGATTTTTTCTTTCAAATCATTCTTAGATGACGGTAGCAAAGCAGATACCTTCTTTTTGAGTATTGCCAAGCAGTTCTCTATTGGATTCAGGTTAGGTGAACTGCATTGTTAGGGGCGAAGTACCTCCACCTGGCTTTGTTGTAGCCATTCACACATACACACTTTGCATTATATGCTGGAGCACAGTCGTATTGAAATTTATCACATTGAGATCTTTGCATAGCAACTGAAAACTTCTCTTGTAACAATCCAAGATATACTTCCGCATTTATTGTTGAATTTTCTGGCATAAATGACAGTGATCCACTACCAGCAGCCGAAATAGTCCTTCATATAATTTTCGATGACGAGTTATTAACGCGCGAGAGAGCATTTCTTTGATTGTATCTCTCGCCAACTCGTCAACGCACATGGATAGAGAAATTGTAGAACTGTTTAACCAGTGTTTCGTCTGTGACAAGGATTGAGTGCTATTGCTGGGGCGTCCAGATGATGTATTGCTTAGCAAACACCAGCCTATCCATAATGTTCTTGGGGGATAATCGTGGAGATAATCTCCATCACACTGTTCTGACACTAACAGACAACGGTAATTAGGAGAAAATAAATGACGGTGAAGTAGCGGGATCAGCTGTTGCCAGCCGCCAAATCATTCGATCAGTTGTTTGTGATGTTGAACATTTTCTGTCAGTTCGTTTTCTTGCAGTGTAGGAACATGTAGAACGATGACGTGCAAAATACTGTTGTACCGTAGATTCAGCAACACCTAATCGCTGTTCTATAACTTTGTGAGTATGACCATCTTCATTTAAAACTACCATCTGTAACACTGTTGCAGGCAAAATATCTTTTCGGCGTCCCATGCTTAACAAAATGAAGAAAACAAAATAAATAATTTCCATAAACTGATATAAATAGATAAATTGAACACACACTAAACACCTAAGTACACAGATTATGATGCAACGCAATGAACATTATCGCATGAGTCATATTTGCAGAGAAACATGGCTGTGTAGACAAAATCGTAATATTATGGCCAGCATGGTATACCGAACTTTCTCTTTATAAAATACATTACAAATATTGTCTAAAATCATCCGGAGTTAAATTTAAGTCTTGAAAGTTTTACAAAAAGGCAAAAGATTTGCATAAGACTGAAATAAGAAAGTGAAGGATGTGTTTAAAAGTGTGAAACAAAATAAACACAAAAGAAAGTTTCATAGATAGATAATAATTGATGAACAGCAGTCGTTGGTTTGCTATTTAAAGTACTGTCTGAAACAATTATAGAAGGTACAATTGAGCCTTTCGAAACATCGAAAGAGATGCCAACTATGAAAAATATTTTCCTCCGTAATCTCTCAAAGGAATAACGGGGTGAAATGTTGATAATATACATCATAATTGATTTTAATCTTGTAGTATTATTTATTTATTAGAATTATGCTGGTTATAATTTTCACATGAATTCTTAATAATTCAGGTTTTCAAGAGAATTTATCGAAACTATTAAAATAGAGGATATAGTCTTGCAGAAAGAGAATATTAATATAAGAATTGACAGTCATATTTGTCAAGATTATAGCGAAAATGGGAAAGGAAAAGATGTTGTTGCGACAGTCATTCGCGAAGAGAAGGAGGTACAATAACAATATAGAACCCTTTCCATATGATTTTATTTGTTATCATAGAACATGATTATCAAATCACGATTTCATATTTTATATTAAAAATCACAAGACAATTAACTAGAAAAATCTCAATAATTTACGAGGACTTAACAACGGATAAGTGCTATCGTAAAATTAATTTTATTGATTTATGGTTAACGAATTTTATAAATATAATTTCTTGCACGAATTTTACTTCCTAAAATCAGAGGAAAAATGGAATATATTTTGTACAAAGAACGAACATTTAAAAACAAGAAAACCGAAATTCAAATTTTTATTTTAGTTTTTTAATTTCGATGAATCTATCGTTATCTTCAGATCTCATTAAAACTGAAACAAAATTAGTATTTAATCAAAGAGGGCACAGGTCATTTATTTTTAATAGCGTATATATATATTAATTAAATAAATTTGTGTCCGATTGTAAAAACCTGTGATAAGTACAGTGAACCCTCTCATTAATTCCACCTCCCATTAAGGCAATCAATTTTTTAACGTATTTTTTAGGCGTAAAAAACCCATAACCCTCCCATTAAAACCGAAATTCCCATTAAGACCCTTTTTGTATTATGATTGGATTTATTAATTTCAAAAATCTTTTAACAAACTTCATTTTTAATAATTACTTTTACATTTAATTGTTAATCATGACATTAAAAAGAGTGATATTAAAAAAAATCAAGAAATTCTTTGAGATAAATTGAAAAAAATTACAATGCGTGATATTTATAATCTCGATGAAACGGGGTTACTTTTTAGATGCCCACCTAGTAGAACTATTACCTCTCAGCCATGTAAGGGAAGAAAAACTTCAAAAGAAAGAATTACAGTAATGTTTTGTGTTAATAGTGATGGAAGTGATAAAAGAAAACCTGTTGTGATAGGAAAAAACTTAAATCCCAGATGTTTTAAAAATTTAAATGTTAGCTCCTTTGTTCATTACAAAGTAAATAGTAAGGAATGAGTCACCACTACTGAGTTTCAATCATATGTTCGTGATTTAGATAAGGAAATGAGAAACAAAAGAAGAAATGGATAATACCCAATCCCACAAATGTGACAATCTTACAAATATTGAACTAATATTTTTACCACCTAATATAACTGGTGTTATACAGCCATTGGATGCCGGTATAATACGGCCTTTTAAGGCCCATTATAGACGAAATTTATTAAGATACCTACTCGATAAATATAATGAAGAAATACATCAATCCGTAAATGACACCAAAAAACATCACCTGTTCAATTCAATAACAGTTAAGGATGCAATTTGTTTTATTAAAAGTTTATGGAATACTGTGACTAAGGAAACAATTGTCAATTGTTGGAAGTATACAGGAATAATAAGTGGATTGGAAAAAATTGTATCAAATAAAAAAAATTTAAATGAAAGTGATCTTAATAAATTAGATGACGCAATAAAAGAGTTAAACATGGAGACAGATTATTTGGCATATGATTATCTTACTATTAAGGAGGAAAATGAAATTAATGGATCAATTAATGAAGAAGAAATTGTCGATTTAGTTACAAATAAAAATATATTAAATGAAGATCAAATATTACAAATAGAAGCAATTGATAATATAAATTTAAATGCAACAAAGGACTGTGAAGCAATTCAAGATGTGCCAATAACATTTAAAGAAGCATTCAATGCCTTAGAAATTGTCAAAAATTATATTTATCAAAAACAAACATGTGATGAAAAAGACATCGAAATTTTGGATAATATTGCTAAAAGAATAAGAAAAGAAAAAGTTATCAGAAAACAAACTAATCTAGATTGGTGGATTGCTACAAAAAAAGAATAAGAAACGTATGTCAACTTAAAAATAATAAATTTTTTGTCATAAATTTTTTTGTAATGTTATTTGTTTGTAAAAAAAATTGTAAAAAGACGCCCATCCCTCCCATTAGGACCAAGTTCCTAGTAAGGACATAAATACACGAGTCCCAAATGTGAACTAAATGAGATGGTACACTGTATATGTCTAAATGATATTACCGAGGATGTAGCAACTATAAAAAGAACATTTATACTATTTGATAGTTTTACAAGGAAGTAAAATCGAACTCTTTAAATTGAACATTTTTAAAAGTTCTCTAGAGATATTCCAAAAAATCATTAAATCATCATGTGTTCCATGATTTAACTGTTAAAAAAGTTTATTCTTAAAGGATTTTGTTACAGGTGGCCATACAGTGGCCACTGAATCGTATTGGAATAAAATGAAAAAACGTGGGGAATCAATGATGGAAATTACTGATATTCATGAAGCGTGACAATATGCCTGGATGGTGTTTCGAACTATGATGTGACCTTAAGGTTCTTATGATATATTGAAAGAAACTTATTTCAATCCATAAAATACTTAAAAATTTGGGTATTTTAAATTATTTTAGCTCTGGGTTCATTTTTTAATAGTTTCCATTTGGGTTTTTTTAATAGATTCAAAATTTTCTTAAATAAGACTGTCAGCAATTATATACCAAATAAGCAATCGAACATCATTTAAACACTATCTGTTAAGTTGTAGAGCAGGGATTCTAAAATTGTGATTTGTAAGGTTTGTTAAGTTAAAGTAAAAGAGTCCATCAATCTCAATCTTAACATGAAGGACTGATTGAGTTCGCAAAGTTGAATATCCATTATAGAGAATGAAGTTATTATGTATTCAATGGTGTAGAATTAAATAGACAGAAACTAATGTTAGTTATGCATTTAAATAAGTTATTCTTGGTGTTTCTCACGTTTTTCTTGATACAAGGTATCACGAGAACAATTACTTTTTGGAGTGAGTAGTGACAAGATGGCGATATAAATCAGGAAGTTAGCCGCTCCGTTTGAGAGGTAGGGATTCTTTAAGTGGCTTTTGTCGATTGGAAGAGGCTATTCGATTCATGGAGGAGAAGATCGGTGGCTAGATGTAGGCGAAATGTTGGTCACTGAGCATTCGTGATCAAGCAACCATGGAAAGGTGCAGGGTGACCTTTAGGTAAGTGAATGTGATGGCCCTGCGGTAGACAAGAACCGGACTCCCATATCTTGATCTGTGTGCTCTAGAGAAAGTTGATCTTTAGTGGACCTATAATGGTTTGAATTTGGCTTATAATTTGAGTGCGAGCGAAATCTGTGGATAGATCATAATGCGGTTCCACACTCAAACGGATGTTTATTTAGAGGCGGATGAATACAGAACCTTTCGATAAGTTTAGAGTTGTCTGTAGACGTGAATGGTTAGTCTTTGATTGTACTCGTGTTGGACAGATTAAAGGTGGGACTGAAGATTCAGTTCGAATGCAGTGTAGGATGCTGGATTTTGGTTTGGCAGGGATTAGAGGCACTGTCCAGTCACATTTTGATCGATTAAGGGAATTAAAAAAGCTGTACAGTCAGACTGGGACGCTCATAGGAACTAATTGTGGCCTTTTGGGGTACTGTGAATTTTTCCAAGTTGAGTTAATGAGTCAATGTGACAAATTAAGTACATGATGGGGTACTAGTAGCAAGAAACAAGGATCAGAAAGACATATGGAGCTGCAAAAAATGTCTACCTGTCCGATCAGGATGTGAGATCCAGCTAAGATGCCAAGGATGGCTTTCCTCTTTTCTCAGGATATATACCTGAAGGGAGGGAGGCATGTGGATTTATTTGTGTTTGTTTAAATACACCAAAACCAGTGTTGGGTTTGAATTTTTATAAAATATTTTTAGCGTTTCTCACTGCGCTGTTTCGACAGTTATGAAGGTTATTCAAAGATCTTGTTCATAAAATTTCGTTTCATAATGACTAAAACATTTTTATAAACTAATGAATGATTCATGAAACCTTTATAAATATCAAATGAGTCTTTTTGGTAATTAAAGCATCATTCAAATCAGAGCTAGTCAAACAATTTAAGTAACTTACTTCTCTACACAAACTGAGAAACTCTTTACAAGAGATAAGATACAACTAGTACATTCATTTAAATAGACAAAAAGAATTCAGTTTACGAGAATATTAATATTTTTATCTATCTAAAGTTTCTCAAAAATGTATATGTTTGATAAGGCCGAATAAATATAGTGTGAGATATGTGAGATCTCCATGATTTTTGGTATTTATTATTTTAGTTCATGCAACATGAGGAATTATTTTACGTAAAGTTTTTTGATGAAACTGTGAGGAATGTTTTGAATTGTGTGTTGATATTGTGCATGTTGTATGTTGATTCGGATTGTGCCTCTCCTGCACAGATAGATGATTGATACTTTCTTTGATTCCTACTAATTAAAAATAATTTAATTTAATTTTAAAGTAAAAAGATTTAAAATAATTTTTGAATGTATTATTTATTTTTTAATGTAATTTAAAATTTTAATATATTAATTTAATATGTTCTTTTTTAAAAAAATGTTTAGATTTAATTTCAACCAATTAGATTCTTTATAATTAATAATTTTTATTAACATATTTTCATTTATTGAAAATAATTAGTTTGAACTCAGAAATATATTGATCAAGAAAAATGTCCAATAGTGAATGCGCTTGTGATAATAATAAATGTTGTAAAACTCATATTGATGTTGTTAATAGAAACTATTAATTCTGGCTCATTTTTCAACTTTAAAAGACAAATAATTACTTATGTTTGATAGAATCTTAAGGATGATTTCATTTAACAGCGAGATAAACTATTGTACAAAGTGAAACAAGCGACAAAATATTTTACAGAAAATTGTATTATTGCAGAGCCGGCTGACTCGAGCGGCGTCCCGGACCACAGAGTTAATTACTCAATATCAATATTTTAATTTTGGATTTTGTTTTGAGGTCAACAAGACGTAACTTGAAAATTTTCCGTAACAACAAAATCAAATATTCTGTTTTGTATCATTCCATAATTGTTCATTGTAGTCACAACCGAAATTTTCCTGCTTCTTACGGAACAAAATGAACATATTTTGATCAATGACATACATTCTTGTCCGAGTACATCCAAACCAACTTTTACAAGAAAAAAATTATACGATTAAGTTTAAAATAATATTAAAATAAAATTCTTTAAAAAAATTTTGGTTTCAAAAATTTCTTTATATAACAATTTTAGTTTTTCTTTAATGATGACTTTTATTATTTTAAAAACTAATGGCAAAAGTTTATTACTATTATAAGTTTATTACTTTTATTATTGATCGCAATAATTTAATTACAGATTACAACAGTCTTACTAAATATTGCAAACAGTTTTATTAAATATTGCAACAGTTTTATTAAATATTGCAACAGTTTTATTAATGATTGCAAAACTTCCACGCTTTTGATTTTCTCACAAAGCTAATCAGTAACAATTAGTTGATTAATCTTGGGTTGAACATCAAATCTAACCCTTAGACCTTCCGGAACAAATTTGATTTGTGTCTAGGGTTATATCAATGCTGTTATACAGTCAAATATTAAGACCTTTTCACCACCTCAAAGGATTTGTGTCTTTGACTTCAATCTGGGTGCTGTTCTGATTGCTTGTGCAATGTATGACAGAATCTGAAGGCTTAGCAATGGTAGTGGGATGATTTAGCTTGCAAATGAAGTTTTACCTGATACGGGTGATGTTCCTGGGCCTTAAATGGACGACGATAGTCATTTTAATGACAGTATTAATCAGGGTTATGCCCTCTGGTCCGCCTCAAAATTTGAAAGGATATGATTAACATATTTCAAATCAGAAAGGTATGAATTTCTAAGAGTCAGTTATGTGATCTCTCTCCATTAATAAAATCGTTCAATTATCATACTATTTCATTAGGCAAAATACTGGACAAGTTTGTTTTTTTGAAAAGGCTTCTATTGAAAGAAATGGGAGGTTTGTTCTTGCCACGATTTATGTTCTTTATACAGTTTATAATACTGATACATGCAATATAAACTATTGAATTAATCGAACGGAAGGACTGTGCCGAAAATGTTTTCTTTAAACAACAAGATTAATTCTATATTTTTAGAATAAAATGCCATTGAAAATAATTTTCATGGTTAATATATGTGAATAAAATATAAATAATAAAACTTGTTTTTGATAAATTTTTTAAAGCTTTACAGAATCAAATTGAAACTTATGTTAAGAAACGCAATTAATTAATAAATAAAAATTAAATTAAAGAATATTTTTAATTTTGTTTTAATTATTTTGGTAAACTGAAAGTGTTTATTCTTCTACCATAAATTTGGGATCAATACTTTAACCAGTAGAACATACCTCAAAGCGGTGTCCCTGTAAAACTAGAGAAATCTAAGATAGAGTGTCCGAAGAAAGCCGAATACTGCTCAAATGCCGGCAGTAATTTGTATTACTAGTGGACTACAGTGTTACCCCGAATATTTTGCACGCGCAAACTAACCAAATATTTAAAAAATTAATTTTCTAAATTTTTTAGTAAATTAATCGAATAAAATGCTCACCGTTTAGTTTGTGCAGGGTTATTATATAAATTCAAAATAATAAAATAAAAAAGTTTTAATATACAGACAATTTCTGATATCCATTTCTCTATTCTCATTAAAAAAATACATACTAAATGACTTTATTATAAGAAAGTATTGAGTACAAAAATTTATTTAAATTTCTAGAAAAATGATGCAAAATGTGGGTAAATACTTGAAGATTTAAAACATAAAAGTTCAATGTTTTTATAAGGAAAAAATTCCCAGAATTTCAAGATGTATTTGATAATTTCATTTTCAAACTTATCAGATGTAAATTTGTCGATTTCTTGCAAATTTTTGTCCAAAAATGTTACTTAAATATTTCTTTTTCAAATATTACTAAGCATAACTAAGTCTAATCTACTTTCAGTAACAGATTCTGTTTCTATTATTAGTAGAATCATTAATTGATTTTTCACATTCATCCTACAATTCAGATAATTCATCTGAATTTTTAACAAAAGAAGTGAATTGATGTTTAATTTCTTCTTTCCAATCATTAAATATTTGGTCATCAATATGGAGACATATATTATAATATCTTCACTTGATATATTTATAATGATATGAATATAATGTAATTAATAATAATATCAATATTTTTTATTGATTAATTTTTATTGTGATTAAATATCGTTGTTTTTATTATTTTAAACAAACGGTTCATGATACCAATTTTTTTTAAAAAATAAAAAATAATGAACATTTGTACATGTAAATAAATCCAACATGATTTATCTACATTATAAAAATTTTACCGATTTTAGAAATTTACAAATATAATATTTGATTGATTTAACAAATTTAAAAAATATAACAAGATTTGTAATTGTAACAAACGTAGGAAATGTAGCAACACAACATATATCATTTTAGTTTTATACGGAACTTTATTTAAACAAAAATGATATCAATAATTTTATTTTCAATTTTTTTCATTTTAGTTCTATATATGAGAAAATTATAACTTTATACCAAAATAGCCAAATAATTTACTCATGCGTAAACTATTCGTTTAGTTTTTACGCGCAAACTATTTGGGTAACATGATAGTAAACCACTTTTAAGGCTTAGCTACGATTCTGTGTCTTCTTAAAAAGCTACTAAGCTCAGTACTTTTAGATGAGAGAGAATACATCTTTAAAATAAATTGGAAAATTTAAATTATAAATAAAAAGTATTTTTAATTAATAAATTATTATATAAATATTGATGACAGAGTCAATGCAGTTGCAGCGTAGTGGCGTTGAAGGGGTGTCTTGGGCACGGTGAGAAAATGGTTTGGGGAATTCATTTTTACGGGTATCAAACTTCAGGACTGCCAAATAGGGCGAAACAAACTAATCAATCTGTCCAGGCTCATCCATTAAGTTCTCCAGGTGATCGAAAGACTCATCAGCAAGAATAGGCGAGTATCAGTCTCGCTGCTGGTTCTAAGGATACTTGTCACTCTCTATACGAAACATTAGTTACCCTCTTTATATCGGTCAATCAGTGAATATCTCTCTAGTTTATTGAATGAATTTATTGAATGTATTCACCAAACTCTTTGTCTTGATGATAGCAAGAAGTTATAATAGAAAACAGTATATTCTGGCGATAAAAGATCAGTTTAGAAGAAATATTTGCTTGGGGTTGGAAATACAGACCACCTGAAGAGATGTACATGATCAGAGGAACAACCTTCGAATCTGTCAATTGAATCGTCGAGAGGCAATTTAGGACTATACTAGATACCATTATTATTCGTTTAAAAGTCGGTATTCATAAATACTGGGTAGAAATTTTGCTAGAAGTTGAATTTGTGCTAAATGTTACTGCTCAGCTGATAATAAGAAAGTCATATCAGAAGAAAAGTAACGTCAATAAATACTGAACATGAGACCACATCAAATGTACATAATAAAAGTACTGATAATCCAACTAAATATGCTTCGATATTTTTGGGACTAAAAAAAATATTAATTAATACTATTCTTAATTTAATGATAAAATGAATATATGACAAACAATCATATTTGTTTTAAAATTCAGTTGGTATTGGCAAATAAAGTAAAGTTGTCGTCACATTTTATTGTTTTAAATAAACGATTTTCAAGAAGAGTTTTTCGGTTTTGATAAACTGACAGAAATGTGTGGAGTATTTAGCAGTGACTTTTACTAAAAGTAACCCTATGTTACTCAAAAAATGATTAAAATATTAATGCTAATGTTCTGTACAAAAATAAATAAATAATAAGAAAGGTTGAAGGTTCTTGTTCTAATGTCCTTTACTTATGCAAAATGTTCAATTTGTGGTACGCAGTTTTCATACTAAATATCCTACCGTATACGAATTGTTATAATAATTGTTACAGTGATGAGGGCTGTAAAAAAACAATTAACTAATTTTTGATTTCATTTATTTTTATTTTAAGTAAAAATCTTTCTTAACCAGAATGGGGCCACCGTCTTTTTAAAAGAACACTGCTCAAATATTTTTTTACATCAATTTGACGACTCAGCAACAGGCGGCATTAGGTGCAATAGTCTTTGTATATATGAGTCATGAGTTTGAACTCATCAGTTTATTTTTTAATGTAGAACAAGTTATTTAGATATAATAAACAAGAATTAATATCAAAAATTCATTTTTTCTAAAAGAAATAGTTTCGACCCCATTAGGGTTAATTTATATATTTAAAATGATAAAGATTAAAAAAATGCAATAAATAATTCAAAATTTAATTCAAAAAAATTTAAAAACAAAATATAATCAATTTTGTTTTAATAAATCTAGAAAAAAATAAAAATCATTGAATTATTTTTTTCGAAAATTTAAAATATAATTCAATAAAAATATTAAAAAAAACAAATAAATAAATAAATAAAATAATGAATTAATGATAAAAAAATCGAACGAAAACCTACTTTATCGATCGAGCGAATGTCAGCTTGATTAATAATCGACACTGAAGTAATGATCGTCACAAATAATTGCACATATAATCGCAAAATGTCAGTGTGAGAGCGAGATTGTATGCGTGACTGCTACCGTGTCCGCCGACCAGGTGTAAACAATGACTGCTGTTCCGCTGTTCGGTATTATTCACTCGTGAAATTTATTCGAATGCTATATTAACGTTTCCGATTCTATCTTTATTCTTGTGAATATCAAATATTCGAAGTACTTTTGACAATTGTGTTCTGTTCCAATGTTCTGTTTCGTTCGACTTTATACATTTTTCATTCAATTGTTTTTCAAAACAGATTTCAATTTCAAATTTTTGATTACATAAACATTTTATGTTTACATTTTATGTACCTTTAATTATTTAAAAATATTTTTACGGTAATTTTATTTTATTCTTTTTTAATTTTTTTAAAAATATATTTATTTTTTTTGTTTTTTAATTTTTCATATTTTTTTTAGTAAATGAATGTCAAATACTCATAATATAATCATTAATTTATTTAATTTTGTTTTATTAAAATCCAAAAAAAACGAAAATAGGAAAATTAAAATTTATTAAATTTAAAAATAAATACTGTATAGCAATTTGTAAAATATTGGGAGAGAGTTTCTTGGGAGACTTTATTGGTTAAATTTCCTAATCGATCAATTTATGTTCAAACAAATCTACGGAATTTATGGATTTAAGAGACAGAAACGCCACGCCACGGATTCCGCAAAATTGCCGTAGAATTATTGTACCATCGCTGCACAAAAATATTAATGCGCTTTTTAATATTTTTTTTAAAGAAATGCATTAAAATTTTTGTTCAGCACTGGTAGGCTAATTCCACGGCAGTAATTAATAATTACCATTATATTTCCGATACGGAAATTATTAAAATATTAATATTCGGATTAAATCATAGAACGTAAAAATTAATTGTATGCAATATTTTTATTTCGTGAAGTAATTCAAATGCGTTACAAGACAGACTGCTTTGTTTAGCAGCACTTGGTAAAGTTTACATTGATATATAATGATATAAAGTAAGAGACAGATGATACTTTTAAAATGATTTAATATCTATTTTAATGACCCAAGCATAAGTTTTACAACTTTATTTTTCGTATTAAAAATGACATATATATATATATATATATTAAACATTTTTATTTATCAAAGTATTATTGGGTAATATGGCAAAAGTTCATGGCCAGGGTTCACAACCAGCTAAACTGTATGGTCTAACTAAAATACATAAAGCTGGTCATCCACTCCGCCCTGTTTTATCAATGATTGACACGGTTCAGTACAGAGTCGCGAAGGTTCTT
>MQRK01255000.1:103251-115647 GCA_001938485.1 Girardia tigrina
GCCTCGATTTCAGCACTTTAAAAATCTGTACGTACGACTGTAAAATAATGCTTATTACAAAGGTTACACCATCTCTTAGAAAATCCAAAAAACTAAGTTATACACCTAATATATAGGTAAATGAGATCCAAACATAATCCTAACGCAAAAAAATCTTAAACATGAAATTAATCTAACACCGCCTATTTTTGAGATACTTAACACAATCTCTGTGAAAGAATTAAAGAACACAGTCATGATGAAGGTGGATGTATTATTGCTGGATATATAAACATTATGAAGGGGACTTAAATTTTCAAGACTTTTAAATTCTGTGCTCTCAATTTAAGATTTATTGGGAGAAAGTGGTACTCGTGATAAGTGTTATGGTACCTGAAAATACGACACAGGGAAATTATCGCATGTAAAAGTTGACAACAAGCGATATAAGATCGTTGATTACAAACTAAAATACTGTTGATTGCATCTGTCTATGTTTGATAGTACTTAATTGAAAATAAATTATAAGGTATAAAATAAAGTACAGTTGAATTTCTATTTAAAGTGAATCTTCGTTCGTAGTACACTTTTGTAATACAAAGGTCCCCACCAAAGATTTTATCTATATAAACTTCCTCATTAAAGTACTATACTTAAGTATTGCATATTATATTTTCATTATATTTTTTATACAAATAAACATTTGTAAGTTTTTTCTTTCAATATTATTTTAGTACTCTGTTGATTTTCGAATTCCATTAATAATCAATAATTACGTCTATTTTATTTCAGCCTAATGATGAGCAATTTGCAAAAAGAGCTACCATTGATATTGCAACTAAATATAAAATTGTAAAAGAACTCGTACAAGGAACAACTATAAGATACACTGCTAGTACATGTAATGCGTCCAAAGGCATGTTAAAACATCTTAAACATTAAAAACATCTTAATAAAGACGAAACCGGATTTACTTGTCGAATGCTTCCCGATAAAATGTTTATCGAAGCCGAGGATTTATCTAAAGATGGTGTAGTCCCCATTTATTCCTTATCGAAATCGTAATTAAATTTTATTTTAATTTATTTAGTATCAAATTTTAGTAATTAATTTCGAATTAATTTTTATCTAAATTTTGATGAAATTAAGAAAACAATAATAAAAAAGTTGTAGTCATATTTTTTCCTGATCTTATTGTTCTTGCATAAATGGTTAAAAAATTAATTTGCACTAAAAACCTATTAACATAAACAAAGAAATTAATTTTGTTTGAATAATAACAAAAAATTGAATAAATTGAACTTTTAATAAATTTTGTTAACAGAAGGCTCTTGGTGATTTGTTGTTTGTTTAAAATTAATTGTGACTATCAGAGATAGAACATTACTCAAGCCACAACAGGTCGTGAGCAAAGATCATGTAACAATTTTGTAACTTTTTCAGTTAAGGGGCAAAGACTGCCTCCTATAGTTATCGAAAAATTGAATGCCCCGAGATGTTTAAGAAACAAAGGTCTAATAAAAACAAATGTAAAGTATTGGACTAGTTTAAAAGCATGAATGATGACAAGCCTGTTCGATAAATATTTAAAGGATGTCGAAGAATACTTTAGAGACTTAACAGAAAGGTTTAACTTTTTATTGAAGTACTCCTGTTCATAATCTGGATCCCGACATTCTTCATGAGTGTGTGTAAGTTATCTTTTTCCCGCCTCATTTTGCCAGTCTAATACAACATCTTGACGCAGGAGTTATAAGATGCGTAGATTCAGGAAATTTCAAATTTTTTTCATTACTCGAAAATATTAAATTCAACACATCCCTCAGAACTAACCAGCAAATTAACAATTTTAGATGAGATAAAATTTCTATCGTAAAGTTAAAAACATATTTCATCGTTGAATTGTCATGCTAAAACGTGATTAAAAATATGTTTATGACGCATTTAAGGTCATTCAAAATCATTGTAATACTAAATGCTCTTGAAAATACAAAAATGCTTTGAAAAGTGAGGATTTGAAAACGATAGTTTGGGTATTTTGGATGAAACTTGTGATTTGATGAAAGAGCTTGAAGATTTGGGTCGTATAATAGGAATTGAATATAATGGTTTGGTTTTAGAGGAAACTATACCAACTTTCGAAGCTATCGATATGAGCAATCTCACTTCAAACTTGATTATGGAATATTGTGATGATGGAGATATTGAAGAAGAAGTCGGTAAAGTTGGTGATTTGTGTAGGCATCAAAGAGGCAATTGCAAGAATCAACAATCTGATCATTTATACAAGGAAAAGGTGTTCTTTATTGAGGACATAATTTTATTGGGTATGAAGCAGAAATTGGCTAGAATTAAATTTGCAAGCTTGAAACTGCTTGCCATACCAGAATTTGTTGTCAAAAGACAAAATAAATAAATACTATAGCTTTCTTTTTTTGTATATTTATTTAATAATCAATTTTTAGAAAATTTTATTTCACTAAATATAAAAAATCTTTAATTATGTCGTCAAACTGATGCTAAAATTCCTTTGTGCCTGCCAATGATGTCAGGAATGTTTTTGATATTCTTGCTACAACAATCGATGATGAGGATATTATTTCATATCGTTTACCAACTTATATTAAGACTTCCCTTGGTAGAGCTCCTCGGTTTCCAAGAAGACGCTGAGACCATTTTAATGCTACTGATGAGCAAGCACTCAAAATTCATTCTCCCGTATCGAATTTTCTTGTGTTGCATATTCATGGAACCAAAATTTATAAATGATGTAACGATGACGTATTAATTCCATCACCACTAACTGTGCTATTTAAGTAACTTTCTGTTTAAAAGTCAGTTATTCTGCCGAGGACGGTTAAACCTTCAAAATTATTAGACAACAAAATAATAATTTCGCTCAATGATTTTGTATTACTTTTTATTTATAAATAAAGCAGTTTTAATAAATTCTGACAAAACGTCTGTACACTGTACACATTAACTTGATGCTCTTAATTATTACTTAACAGTATTAGACAAACTTTAGAATTTGAAACAAATATTCATCAAGTATATTATAGAAAGGCAAAATAATGCAAAAAATAAAGGAAATGACGATAAAGTTAAATATGATTGATGTCGTGTAAATGTCTCCTTTAAATTGCACAATATTTGAAAGAAAACGATGTTAAACCGTATTTTACCTTTGGCCCTTTTTGGCGTCAAGATCCGTAGACAGGCCAGCGTTTTGCTTAGGATAGTTGTGATCTTTATAAACCAGGAAAGAAATTGAAGTCAATATATATTTGGACGCAATATCAAAGAAAATTTGGATCTAAAAAAATATTTTCCAAAAATTAATTTTAATATTTTGAAAAAATATGGCTCTAAAATAAGTTCATGAGGTGGAAGTATTGAGACAAAAACCTAGAACCGTCTGAGTGGCTCAATGCGACACTTGACTTGAGGAAGGAATACAAACATGCAAAAGATGGAATTCAATGAAGGATGTAAATACAAGAAAGAAAGCAAATAATAAAAGGAATTATATGAACAAACAAGAGTGTCCAAAAAATTCAAAGGTCGTACAATAAAACGACAATGTTTTACTAATAAAGTTATTAATAAAAAAGAAAATATAAACATTTGTTAAATAAAAATTTGTGAATGGCATAACTTTATTTATACATTAAACAGATTGTAGAAGAACTGAAAATGAAAAAAGACGAAATGACTGAAAAGAAGTCAAAAGTTGCAAAGGAAATGGAATTTTCTCAAGGCTTTCGATCGAAGCAAACTGCTGCGTGTAAAGCGGTTGATAAATTTGAGCAAATGACCTACCAACAAGAGCAGCTTCAAGTTAGCAGGCATGCAGTCGAAGAAGCAAGGTTGGATCGAATTATGAGATTATTATTATTATCATTATCATTATTATCTTTAAATAATATATTCCAAGAATCATGCATTCTTTCTTTATCTTTCCTCTTTAAGTTTCATGTAATTGTTAGTTGAAATTCAAGAATACCTTTGTTGAATCAAAAACGCAATTATTAAGTTATTGAGACAGTTACAATTTATTACGATTATTCAGTTAGGAAAGGTTAATGACTGCTATTAACAACATCACAATTTGAATGCAAACATTTATTTACAACACAAACAGATTCTTCACAACAATTTTAGGAAGTCATCTTTCTTTGATTGATATAGTTTTTGATTACATATTCAAATATGAAAAAATCAATGAATGGGAATTTTTTTTAATATTAACTTTTAATTTCTCCTAATTTTATTGGATAAAAATGCATTATGTAATTTTTTAAATAAACATTAATTTTTAAAATATATTAAATTTAATAAGTTAAAATCGTTTACTGAAAATATTAATAAAATTCATAATTATCAAAATTTAATTAATTAGTACTTAAAATTAATATCAATAAATTAATTTAATTAGATTTAAATAATCAATCAATAACATATCAATCCCATCTGAGTAGGAGAGTCACAAATCTAAACAGCATACAAACAACAAACTTACAACATTCCAAATTATCCCTCACAACTGCCAAGGGATAATATGCCTAAGGTGCGGACTTATTTCCAGGGCAAATATAAATATATTCTTATGATATATATCTTTTACTATCTTGTATTAGCGAAAGCTTAGTAAAGCATACCTTTATATTTAATTTCTAGCACATCAAGAATTTTTATGTAAATGAGGAACATTGAACTTTGTTAAATATATTGGACTTTGTGAATATATGTGGAAGTGGTATATAAACTACCTAGACAAAACAAACCCCTGTGATATCGTATATCATTGTAATTTTATTCAATGACATTTTCATAACTGAAATGCGACTGTTAGGGAGTAAGTCAACAGAAGAAAATTTGTGAGTTAGAGTGGAAATGCAAGATGGGATTATTTGCATAACATTGACGAGAATAGAAGAAAAAGAAATAAGAATAAATTAAGTTAGTTGAATTATAAAATAAGATAGAGTTAAATTTAATAATTAGATGAAGAATAGAATAATTAGTTAAATTAAAATTTATAATGAGAAATTAAATTTTAAAAGTAAATTAAGAATAAAATAAAATTAGAATTTTCCGGTTTGACATTAACAAGTTTTAGAGAAAGATTGTTACTCAAATTAAAATTTATAATTAACTGATTATAAAATTTAATTATAATAAAAAAAATTTGTTTGTTTATTTTAGAAAATTTTTTTTGGTCATTGTTTTTGGGTGGAATTTTTCTGGCTAATAAATTTTTCAAGTTAAATTAGTTTTTTTATATTTTGATATGGATTCGCACGTTCTGGATTAGATTAGAATTTAACTTAACATATCTACTGGTAATGAAGTGATTTTGGATTAGGTCTCATAGGTCTTTTAAAATAACAATATTTCTATGGTTGACCAAAGTTATCTTCTCTCAGTTTAAAGTGAAAATTGACATTCATTAACACAGATTTTTGAATTGATATACGTTGTAATGTCTTTGGCGAGAATACCTAGAAAATAATCATTATATGTCTTCCCAAATCAGGGTATCATAACAGACGATGCTAAGACAATTGCCATTAATCTGATCATTACAATGGAGAAACCCTACAAAAATCCATTAATTTAAAAACAAAGACGTTTAAAGATTTTTAACTGACCTCTGATAATTTCTTTTCAATTGTCAAAGTAAAATTTATTTGGGCTCTTTTTATCGGAAGAAGTTATTGAACAGTTTTTTTATGGTAAATATTCACATTTATTTAGAAAGTCATGGGATATTATTATCATCATCCTTATTATTATTAATGTTAGGAATTTTTTGGTGAATATTAATTTTTGAAAATTTTTAAATTGAAAATCATATTTATAGTTAAGATAAGTTAAAATAATGTTTTACAAATTAAAATGGATTAACTTTTTATAAAATTGTTGTGACGGTAAGACTGAATATAACACGAATCACAGTAAAATTTATTATGAACACTCTTCTGTCTAATCGTTCTGCTCAGTTACTTTTCAAACTTTCTCCAAAATTGAATCTATTTCAAATAAACAGGATTCTGTAGAAAATTCGACTTTTTGAATTCCGCAATTTTTTTGTTTATTTAAACACTGTAAAATATTCAAACAAATTAATTAACTCTAAACATCCCCACCAGATTCGTCAGAACACGAATCTTCATCAACCACATAATCCTCTAAATATTTGGGTCTTCTCCGCAGGCGTTTCATGTCAATACTCCTTGAATCATCAACTTCGGATTCCTCTTCCAAAGATACAGATTTGTCATTAACGTTATCCGGCTCAACTCTCCTCTGCCGTAAGTCACCGTCATGCCGAGGGAAACTCAATCCATGCATTCCACTAAATATTTACAGTTCGAAAGTTTTTTCAAAATCTGGCCTTTTAACCACTGCTGCGTGTAACTTGCACTACCGATTGGTTTCACCCAAACTAACTGATGATCACAGTACTTCGCACCTTTCTTCCTCAGTTCGAACTTATTGTCGCTTTCGCCAAAAACCGGTTTCATGCATCTATAAATCATCCAACTCGGCGGTTCCTTACCACTCGACGGAGTATTGTTGTACCACCAAACTGCTTCTCCTATTGTGATATTCGATCTCGCAGCAATTCTTTTAATCGTGCGATGACTTCTTTCCACGACTCTGTTCCCGCTTGGTCGGTTAATTGCACGATAAATTACCACGACTCTCCAACCGTTGCAAAGTTCTATAAACTCGTTTGAATAAAAAGTCGTATAATTATCCACAATCAGTTCTCTGGGCGCTCCGTGCTCCAAAAACATAGAACTTACTGCCGCGGTGATAGAACGCGAACTTTCATCCCGAATTTCTTTCCTTACCGCAAATCTGGATGGTCCGCAATAGATGAAGCTTAAATACTTATCTCTATTGAATTTGGTGACATATATTGCTAATCTTTGTCAGGTCTCCCTAACAGATAAACCACCGTGATCCCATCTAACCGGTGCGGGATCAATTGACTGACATTTCTGGCACTTCGCAATCATGTTCGAAATATCTTTATCTGTGACATTAATATTTTCAATTTTGCAAAGGAACTTCATTCTTTTTGCTCCCAAGTGGCACTTCAAATGAAGATCGTTCAGTCTTTCAATTTCACTCACCAAAGCGACACCGCATATACTTTTAATCAGTTCCTTCGGAATTCTCGTCAGTTCATCTGCTTTATTCAGCTTGCTCAGCACAAACTCTATTCTAATAGTTAAATTAAAGTCGTCGGAGATTTCTTTAATAATAGATAACCCCCGTCTGATGAGCAGTTCTGAAAAAAGCACTCGTGTTCAGTCGGGACTTACTTACTTACTTAACTCCACAATATGGATGTGCCGTGAATCGTCCTTTTTCCTTAACCAAGATCCATCCTCGATGATTTTACCATTAACTTCCAGCAAAACCCCCAACGCGATTAAACTAGCATCGCACCACAGAGTTCCCGTTTTGCATTCTCCAATGCTCCACGTGCCTTGACATGAGTCATTTTCTGAAACTCTTTCCAAGATCCATTTCACCTTCTCCACTACCGACATTTCCTTGTGGTGAGTTCCAATCACCCTCCGATGCTCGTTTGAGATAGGAACATACCAATCGTAACCATAATGCCACAGGGTAGATGCCAGTAAGTTGTCCACATAGGGAATAAAGCTCTCGCCGTGACATCGGTTCAGATAAATCTTTGACACGAATCCGATTCGCTCGGTTCCACACCATGCTCCCGTTGATGTTGTTGACTTCCACTCCAAGCACTCTGCCTTTTGTGTCACAATTAACACGTTCAGATTGTTTGCACTCTAACCCAAAACTCTTGAACAGATGCTTTACTTCCTCAGCACTAACTATCGTTTCATCGACAAAAATATCGTCGACATAGGAACCCGTGGTGACATTAATCCTTTGGTCAAAAGACAACACCTTTCTAACAATTTCCACCATAATTGTAGGAACGATATTCAAACCGAATCCCATACGCGTCAACGCAAACTTCTTTCCATTGATCATACACGACTGAAACCGCCACATTGCTTGATCTACGCGGATTTGCATGTAAGCATTGAATAGATCCAGAATTGCGAATTTATCACTTTTCCTTCTCCACTCCCGAAGTTTTTCCACACAAGCATCGGAACACCCACTGTAAACATCGATGTTCTTTTTCACTTCTCTAAAGTCGAACACGGGTCGTATCTTCTCTTTATTTAACTGGACTATAACATAGGTAGGAATCGATCCCACTGACGCGCCAATCTTCTCATCATCATATTCGACTAAATACCCCTTTTCTATCCACTTGATCGGAATCTCCATTGTTGATTTTTCTTTCGACTTTGATTCCTTCAAAACTGCATTTCTCCTCAGAAAGTACTCAGGCGAATCCGATTTCCAATTCCAGGAAACAGTCCACATTTTATCGAACCGAATATTGAAATTATGCTTATTTATGCCACCGCTTTCAGTGATAACTGCCTCTGATGAACCACCTCTCTCACCAGATATACAAAACCTTGCTGAACCAGTGTCCACCCAAAATTTCACGCGGTCGTTATTGAGCGTCACCCACCCTAATTTCTTGATCACGTCAACACCCAATAACACATCAAAATTTTCGGGCAACCTGTTCATAACTGTACAATTTAAAGTTACTTTTTTATCCTCCACGTCAAACACAACGGCACACGTGCCTACTGGCACCCGCAACCCGTTGGCTAATGTGACTTTTTCCTACTGCTGCTGTATCGATTCTTCATCCACAAGACATCTTTTCACAACCGAAACAGAGCATCCGGTATCCACTAACGCTCTGCAACTTTTCCTGTTCACAACGCATCGAATCACCGGAAGCGCCTTTAATCCCCCCGAGAAGCCGTTGGAGTCGACGACCCCTCGCTCGCGTTCCCGCTCTACAAAATCTTGCAATATGTCATTTTCGATGACATTTGAAACATAACATGTTACTCCTTTGAGAAAAATTTTTAGAGAGACCCTCGTCCGCATTTCGACCACCCGTATCGATGCCCTCACCTGATTTCTTGAAACGGTGGTCGTTGCGGACGCTGCTGCCATCTGCTCCTTTCAAATGATTGGATCTCTCCTGATCATTTAAACTCAACATCGACGTATTACATGTGCTCCGCATGATACTCATGTATGTTCGACTTACTTCCACAATTTCGCGCTATTCTTGAATCCCTCGTCTCTCGATTTCCAAAACAATCTCCGATGGCAATCCAGCTAAAAATACGACAATCTCTAGGCTCTTCACCGTCTTCGTCCACTTCGACACTTCCGCAGCATACTTGTAGATGGTGTGATAATCTGAATATTTAATATTCTGCAATATGCGATACGCCTCCCGCGGTCGTGCGCCAAACTCATCATACGGAACACTTCCTTAATGTTCGTTTGCTGCTTCTCCGACATATCCATATAAACGCTAAGGACCGGTCCACTCAATAAAAATGGGAATAGCATGGTGGCTTCCTTAATCTGTTACATCGATGTCAGCAGAACGAATTGTTTCCTCCATAGTTCCCATGATTTCTGCCCATCAAACTTCTCGAGACAATCGAGAATTACTTTTACGTTGGACATACCCGGATAGCTTGTTGTGACGATAAGACTGAATATAACACGAATCACAGTAAAATTTATTATGAATACTCTTCTGTCTAATCGTTCTGCTCAGTTACTTTTCAAACTTTCTCCAAAATTGAATCTATTTCAAATAAATAGGATTCTGTAGAAAATTCGACTTTTTGAATTCAGCAATTTGTTCGTCAATTTAAACACTGAAAAATATTCAAACAAATTAATTAACTCTATACAACAAAAATTTAAGTTTTAAAAAAGTCAAAATTAAAATAACTATTTCGGAGTAAAAAAAATGTAAATAAAATTTTAATTTATCTTACAACACTTTAAAATAAAATCAATTGTATATCATTAATTAATATATTCATATTTATATTTAGAATTTTAAAAATCTGGTTTATGAAAATAGAAAATAATGTTCATCATAAATTTGTTTGTAAAATGTAATATGTGATAGAAATAAAGTTTTGCGAATTAAAGAATCCTGATTTTAATCACGAAACCAACAATTTATTATTATTATTATTATTATTATTATTATTATTATTATTATTCAGAGAGAAAATGAAATTAGAAATGGAAACAGTAAAAGCCTATTTAGAAAACCAAGTCATCAATAGAAGAGCAGAAAAAACCATCGAGCATTCCGCCCTTGATCTGCAGATTCTTCAACAGACAACCACCAGAATGAACGATGCTAAAATGCGCGTTGAAAAACTAAAGACTATTCGACGTTTGGTGTCTTGTCCACAAATACCGGTTGCTGACATCAAGGCGGATTTTCCAAACAAAAGCTGATCCTTCACTCACATTAGTTCCATCGTACTGTAACAATAGTCAGTGCTCAAAGAATATATTGTTCGAACATTTTCATGTTCATAACTCATGTAAATAGAGGCAGTAGCAAATATTTTGCTGTGGGTTTTATAGCCAATATTTTATAACTTAATTATATTTTAAATAACGATTACGATTCATTTTTGTGTGTAATATCTTTTATAATTTTGATAACTTTTTATTAATTTAAATAACTCTTGTCGTTAGCGCTCAGTATCACACAGCCGCATAGGGATAATTATTTATGTTTTTAATGACAATTGTTCCATGAAGATTGCAAACAAATAGTAATTTATTATTTCAAGTTCATTATAGACTAATTTATGCACAAAATAATTATTTTTATATACAATAAATACTATTTTACCACGTTTTTATAAACTTCACTTGTAGTCGTTCTGTCGGTTTGTCCGGGAAAAATCTTTCAACTCAAATTTGACCAACTCCCCGACTAGCTATCGGGTTGAAATTTTCAGAGTAGATCAAAACCCGAAGATAATGCATGAAAAAAAATATTTCAAGTTGATCGGACATGTCTAAGTTGTCATTTTGGCAAAAAACAGTTTGTATGGAGACAATTTATATGGGTAAATTTTGTATAATAAAATGATTTGAATCTTTGTTTTGACTAAATTTGAATCTCCGCTGTTGTTAATTAATAATTATTAATGGCTCAAATCAGATTATATCTTACGATATAAATTAATTTTAATTCATCATTTTATTTTATCAATTCTAGTTAACGCTAATACCGGCCAATTTAAATTTATAGGAATTGAAGAAGAAAATCGATAAATGGCGTTGTTGAAAGTATAGAGATTTTAATAGTTTATGTAAACAGTTGGTATCTAAATTATTTAAATATTTCGTAAAAATTTGTGTATTTTTTGTTTGTTTAGTGAGAATAGAGTGATTAAATATTTTAAAATATAAAACTGAAATTTTAAGGACAATATAGTGGAAAAAATTGATTGTTAAAAACGTGGTAATATTCTCTTTATACATGTAATTATTTATTTCAACTGAAACGAGTTTTATTTCAATTAAAGCATTTTACAATTCAATTTAAACGAAAAACAATTCAAGTGAATCGTTTTGCTTACAGACTACCGATTTCATTCACTTGACTTACAAAACCAAATTGGTATATCTTTAAAAGGTTTTATTAGTTATTTAAATGGTTTATCGTTGTATTTTGGTCTATTAATGTTCTAACTTTCAGTGGATCATATTAGAAGCACAAAAACAAGAAAATAAACAAAAAAGAACATATTCAAACATAGGTTACTAGACTCACCAATTCAATTTGTCGAAGGTTTGGACAAAAAAAAAATAAAGATCAGATAGATTGTTCAACATAAATGAAAATACCATGAGAACTTTATTAAAAGGTTTTTGAACAACAGATTAAAGATAAAAAGATCTAAAGGCGGTTCTTCATCCGACGCTCTAAATTAACGGAATTTAAATTTAATTGAGGAAATAATTTCTACAAATACTGAACTGACTTTCAAAGTAATAAGAATAGAAATAGTCAGGAGGAATGGTGTCAAATTTGACATTTCATTGTCAACAATCCATAATAGGATTGGTATGTTGGCTTTTACAACTAAACTTTCGCATCGAGAGCTGGATTTTGTAAACAGTCTGGAAAAAAATACTCGAAAGATAGGAATATATATATATATATATATTTTTCTCATCTTTTCAAAAATTGTAAATATGCAAGAAACTTTCTTGAAATAAATCATTAATATCGAAAAGTCTCTTTTTTTATTATCCATCTAAATAATAAAAAATTTCGGCTGCTGTCGGTCTTTATTTACAAACCACATTATTCTATGTCAATTTTTCCTAACATGGGAAAGTTGAAATTATTGAAAACGATCGAGGAAGCCGAACCATCTCATCGTTTATCGAATTCGACGATAAATTGTAACATTATATATA
>MQRK01255003.1:0-25532 GCA_001938485.1 Girardia tigrina
TGTTAAAATCGGGCCAGACGATCACAGGAGAGCTATACAGGCAACAATTGATACGTTTGAAGCAAGCAATAGCCGAAAAACGGCCAGAATGGGCGACCAGACACGAGAAATTGATTTTCGATCATGGCAATGCTCGGCCACGTGTTGCAGTACCGGTCAAAAATTATTTGGAAAATACCGGATGGGAAATTCTACCTCACCCGCCTTATAGCCCAGACATAGCTCCTGCTGATTACCACTTGTTTCGGTCGATTCAGAATCACCTTTCTGGAATACGGTTCACCAATGTTGAAGGTATTAAAAAAATGGCTTGATGACTTTCTCGGCGCAAAAGATGAGAAGTTTTTTTGGGATGGAATCCATAAATTGCCTGACAGATGGGAAAAAGTTGCCGCTTCCGATGGACAATATTTTGAATAAAATATTTTTTCACTTTTATACTTAAATAAATGGTTTTTTTAACAAAAAAATACAAAATTAATTAGTTTTACACCCAATATCATAAATTCGTTGACGAAATTTACTACATAAAAATATTATTAAATATTCGGCGACAAAATTTACTACAAAAAAATAATATCATAAATTCGGCGACGAAATTTACTACATTTACTACAAAAATATTATCACAGATTCGGCGTCGAAATAATATCGGTTAATCAATTTTATTATCAATCAAATTAATTATATTACTAATTAAATCAATAAAATACATATTGACATGCTTTATTACAGATCGGTTATTTTATATACTGATCAATCGTAAATTGATCATATGTATACTGATCAATTAAATAAAATACTTGTAATTTAGTTAACTTACTAATTTTTTAAAGAAAAAAATACTGATCAATTAAACACAAGCCTTAAAGATTGCAACAGTTTTAGTAATAGTTGCAAGACTTTTATTAAAGATCGAAAAACTATAAACTTGTTTTATCGCCGTAAATAAGGCCCTCGAAAATTGGCTCCCGATCTTGCGTAATAACTGCAAGTTACAAAGGAAGTAACTTGCATTGTATTTCAGCCATGTCATCCTCCCAGTTGATTCATTTTCAGTGTCGACGGGGGTCTTTCAAGAAATAAGATTGTCAGTAGTGGTTTCAACAACTCATAGAGCTCTGCATCGATACTGGTTTTAATCCGCAATTTTAGTGATAGACAATGCCCCAGTTCATTCCGGTTTGGAAAAGGTAATTGAAGAATATAAATATGTTCAGTTACTTCGTCTGGCTCCATGTTCTCACTTAATAAACCCGATTGAACTGGCGTGGAGCTCATTCAGAATCGCCGTAAGAGATAGTTTGAGGAGTGAAATGCCGAACATTTTAGATTATTTTAGAAGAGACGGGGGTCTAACCACTGCTGAATATAAAATGCAAGTTCTGGAGAAAATCACTTTGGAAGCAAAAAAATGTTTTAATTCCGAAAAACCTAATTCATTTTGTGAATTATGTTGAACGACACTATGCCAGCATTCTCAAAATGGATTATTAAAAGAGTAAATATCATACTGTTTTGGTAAAATCTTAATTAAGTTGATCTTAATGCAATTATATGATATTAAAAGTTGTTATCATTTCAGAGTATTAAATTCATTGTTCAATCGGAACATTTGGTTGTGTAACACAACTTGTGTTTTACTGTGGTTTTACCAACCTTGTCTCTTTGAATATAGCATTTTAACAATATGTTATAACATTATGTCATAACAATTTAACATTTTTTCTCTCATTTTGATTATAATATATTAACACGTTGATGAACACAACGCCGCATTGCGTCCTGTTTTTCGTCGTTAAAACGGAGAAAACTTTTATCGGCATCCGGCTTTAATTTTCACTAAAATTTGTGCATGTCAATTATTAACTCAAAAATATAACAAAATATAAGTTTTAACAAATTTAGCAGAGGAAAGGTTACTGGCCGAGTTTACCACGTTTGCATAAATCGTTGTGTCCATCAATGTGTTAATAATATTTGGATTTTAATATTAATTTATTAAAAGTACAAAAAATAAGGTTCAACTAATTCCATAACTATTTTACCTTTTTGAAATTGATTTTCATTTTGTGAAATTGATTAACATTAATTACCTTTTACAATTCAATTTCACACAAATTAAAATCAATTTCACATTAATAAAAATCAATTCCATTAGTGAAAATAAAGTTTTTAATTCAAACAATATTAAAGTTTTACATTTTTAAATCTGTAATCGAACTGCTTTATTTCAAATTTTATTACACATATTTTATTCCAAACTTATTAAGTTTATTTTAATTTCTAAAAAATTTTTTATCAAATTTATTTACCATTTTTAATTTATATTATTTTATAACTTTCCATTTTTTACTATAAAAAATTATATTAACTGATTTTCTTTTAATCGTAAAATTATTATATTAAAATTTATAATATATATATTTTGTTGTCTTTGAAATTTCTTTTTTTAGATTTAATTCAAAATTTAAATAAGCTTCCCAAAACCTCACAAGTATAAAAATCGACAAAGACTTAATTATTGCAGTTTGGCGGCGATAGATTAAAGAATTGCTACCCAAACAGTACTGGTACCAAAAAATTCAAATGATGTAAAAAAATATAATATTATTTATTTATTATAATAATATATATAAGAAGTGTAAACAAGACGACAAAGCAATAATAATAAAAGATTTGTATGATAAATATTAAATTGAAAAATAATAATAAGGAAAAAGAACCTTTGGAAAATAATATCATTGAAAAACGTATTTCTGTAACTTGAACATTTAATTCAACCGCTAAAATTATATCTATATATTTAAACAAAAATCTTAATGTTTATAAATGTTATATATAATAAAAATTATCGATTTATGGTAAATGTATACTTTTCGTCAGTAAAATTAAAAAATGTAATTGTGAAATGTTTACATTTTCAGAGAATGGATAGTAAAAGTTATTTTAGAAACTTATTAGTTAATTGAACTAAAACATTTTTGGTTACGTTTAGGTTTTCATTAAGATCAATGGTTCCCAAAGTGGGCGAATTTCCCAGGGATGTTTTTTGATTATTTAGTAAGTGCAGAGAAAGGCACAGCGTGCTGCAATGATAGGGGGGAGATGAGATCGAAAGTTTGGATCTATTTCCAGAGCTGAAATTTCACATATTGTTGGAGAAAAAAATAATCATGCAATTAGTCATTACAAAAGTGATGCATTAGGATTAAAATGAAGTTCTAGAGGGGTTATTGCTGAAATAGATGATTACTTCAAGAATAAGACCAACATAAAACTTTTTCTGCAGATTGATGAGTCAACTTTATCTGGCTATTCTGTTTTAGTACTTTGCTATGTGAGTTATTTTGACGAAGATTGTAGCTTAAAAGAAAAGCTGTTGTTGGTTGAAGCACTTATCTGTGATACGAAAGGAGAAACTGTTCAATCTCAAAGAAACATTTTTTTAATTAATGATGATATAATTGCTAGTTAGCCATTTTTTAATTTTGTTTCCAAATTTTCGATTTCGAATTGCAAAAAAAACAGAACTCAAATTCACCTTTCAAAAATTTTATTATTATTTCCAATTATGTACAAATTTATTATTATTTTCAAATTTATGTACATAAATTTCCAATTGATGCAGTTAAACAATACTGCAATTTTTTTCAATATACATATTTACATATACAAATAATAAGTTTAATTTTTTATGATAAATCTTTTTTTTAATTTTTTTTATTAAACAAAATGTCAGATAATGATAAAACTGAAATCTTTGTACATGCAAATGTTTTTTAATTAATTGGTTCATTAATTTGAATCTTCCAATTGCTATGATTGTTCGTTATTGCAGTTTTTAAACGTATTTAAAAATGGGAGTTCCAGGAAAATTTACCATTCATTGAGTTATTCATGGACAGTAACTGATTGTCCATAGCAAAAATTTAGTCCACAATTGCATTAATCCGAAAACATAGTCACAAAAGCTTGGAATAAAATCAATTCCGTCTAAGAGGGATGGGATTTTTATCAATTTTGTGAAAAAAAATGATGACGGACATAACAAACTTTTAAAAAAACATACGTACGTTAGCTTTCTCCAAAAAATGTTTTTCTGGATTTATTAAAAAATATTCTGATTTTTTTCAATGAGTTGAAGAGGATCAACAATGTTGTGTTTTACGTGGCTAGTCTATATTAAAGGTTAAATGAAATGAACGTGCAACTTCAGTGTGAGACGGTAACACTTATTGATGGCAAACAAATCATTTTCAGATATACAACTATGATTCATTTATTCTGTTCGAACATTCCAATATTTTCTTGAGGCTAATTCAAAAATTTAAATTGGCAATCATTTGCTAGAAAATGTGAAAAATATTGAAACTCTCTATGATATTATTGCTATAAAGATTGAATCATAGAAGACTAATAATTTTCATTTAAAAAAATCACTAATTTTGAAATTGAACTACGGGAGGAATTGCTAGAATTATACAAAAATGACAGATGTCAACTAAAATTCAACAATGGAGAACTGATAGCACTCAAAAATGACATTTCTTTGTCCTAAATTATTTATTTGACATAACTTGTCAACTTATCTGGTTGAGGCTACTTGTTGCACTGATGAATCTGATCAGCAGAAAAATAAATCGCTTGGCAATTTTCGTCTTTTAGTAATTCAACTAAGCCAGATATAGATAAAGTTAAAATAAAATATCAGACTTAGTGTTCTCATTATATTAAGAAAAAAAGTTCTATAAGAAAAGAAATTTGAAATCTCTGTTAACGCCTCCAACGAAGCGGCCATATCCTCCATATTATTCAATCACATCATCCAAGTACACAGGAAACTATTACTCCAAGACAAAAGACTATTAGACACCTTCGACGTCAGCACCAGCAATGAATATTTGAATAAATCAATCATGAATTTTATTTTTTAAAGTTAAGGATAACGGTAAGTTCACTTTTTAAAAATTTATAAAAACGACATGCGTCATTAAAAAAAGTTGGAGAAGCGCTATTTTAGATTTAAACGATTTTCGTTTACAACTTTACAAAATAATATTAGTAAATGTTTGTATTTACTAGGAAAATTGTAAATAAATTTAATTGTGTTAATGGAATCGAATTGTGTATTCGTATGAGTGCTTTATTTCGCCCTACCGATGCTTCCTTGTTGCGGTTTTTGATAACCGATAAAATCGAGAGGATGTGCATTTCAGTAAAGGTCATGCAATCCATGTGCATGCATTTAAAACTACCTACAACTACTTGAAAAATATATTAGATTATCAAGTATGAAATATGTAGGCATGATTACAATAAATTACAGTGCGTTCCAAAAGTCTGTTCGTACCCATAAAAATCATCACTTATACAAATTTCCTAAGTAAAAAGACGATGAAGTGGAAGTAAATATTATATTTACAAATAAAAATGTTATTTTTAATATTTTGTGTGGTATCCTTTCATCTTGATGATTGAAGACACCCTTAGCGGCATCGAATCGACAAGTCGACGACATAAAGAACTTGGTATGTTGTATTTCAGAGAAAATAGAAATAAACTTTTGTATTTCTATCCACATTTTCTCTGAATTCAAAGTATCCATATTATTTATTTTTCTCTTTATAATACCCCACAAATTCTCAATTGGGTTTACATCTGGTGAGTTGGCAGGCCAATCAAGAATATTTATCTTCTTTGTTTTCAAAAAAGACACTGTTGATGCTGATCGATGGCAAGGCGCATTGTCTTGCTGAAATATAAAATTTGGAAGATGGAATACCAAGCATTGCCCTGTAATGTCTGTGTTATTGACAATTAGGTCTTGATAGTTCTTCGAATTTAAATTTTCGTTTATCCGTTTTAAGATACCAACACCAAATCTGGAGAAAGATCCCCATACATGAACTTGGGCACCGTGTTGGAGGATCTTCTTAGTACAAATGTGACTAAGCCTTTCATTGTCAAACATTCTAACGATTTCACTACGAGTGTAGCTATATGTGCGAAACATAGATTCATCGCAAAATACTACATTCGACCACTTATCGATGTCCCAATTTTGTTTACCCAGAGCCCATTCGACTCTTCTTTTTCGTTGCTTTCTATTCAATAAAGGCTTGCAAACAGCATAATGACTTTTTAAGCCGTAATTTATCAAAATTCTATTCACTGTACTTCGTGATACATGTATCATTCCAGCTGCATTGAAAGCTCCTGTTATTTTACTTATCGACATGCGCCTATTTTTGAGGCATATACGGCGAATAATTCTTTCAGAACGTTTTGGTAATTTTGAAGGTCGTCCAGTACGTTTTTTATCTTCATATGTACCTAATGTCTTGAACTTATGTACAATTTTTTGAATGCACCACTTTGAAACAATAATACCATGTCTAACCTTCATAATTTCTTGTATCCAACCCGTTGAATGACCCTCGTTCATTAATTCTACAATAATAATCCTAAACCTCATATCTATATTTCGAGTTGTCATTGAATCTAAAAGATAGACATTTAATTAATTCATCTTAAAAAAAGATGGTCTTGATATTTCAATTTTAAATTTACTAAAATTATTTAAATTAAAGCATTTAAACAAATTAAAAAATTTAATAAATAGCATAAATCAAAATTTCAATGGGTGCGAACAGACTTTTGGAATGCACTGTATTATTTAAAAATGACTTAACAATTTGTTGCTCAGTTTTTATTGTACATGGCCATATATCTCGGCTATTGAACACATCAATAAAAAATAATTATAATTAGGGATCTTATACTGTGTCGCTCAATTTAATCCGTCATTACATCATATCAATAAAAAAATTTTTATTATACACGATATTGATCATATATATAACTTAATAAGATGGATATAGATACACTTATGGATACACCACTACCTATCCGTTAAATAATTATTAAAAAAATAGAGAAGACACTGATTCAAATTTCATTGGATATTAATATCCCTCGATCAACGATATCGGGTATCATAAAAAGATGCGGAAACCGGTCAAATTGGAGCGCAACGAAATGCAAAACGTGGTAGAAAAAGAAAACTATCTGATCGAATGGACAGGGCACTCGCGAAGCAAGCTTTGTTAAATCCTAAAGCATCCTCGGGGACAATACAAACTGCTGTTAGTTTGAATGCCATGAATGTTAGTCTTAATACCATCAAACGATCATTAATAAGAAGTGGTTGATCTTCATACCGATCTCTAATATCCCCTTCACTCTCTCAGCCCAAAAAGATGTACGATATAAATGGTGTAAATTGAACGAAAAGTGGGATGCTTTTCTTTGGAAAAAGGTAGAATAAATAATGGTTATTAGTTTTTTTCATTAAATTTTAAGTTCTTTTTGCCGATAAATCTGCTTTTGATATATGTCATCCACGAGCACAATATATAAGAAAAAGAAAGGACTAACTAATTCAAAATGAACACGCAAGGCAAATTATGGTAAGGGGCTACTTTTCAAAAGATGGAACAGGAGCCTTAGAAATAGATGAAGGAACCATGAATTCAGAAAATATAAATATCCTTCAAAATAACCTGTTACCCCTAATCAATGAATGTCATTCATTTGGGATTGATATTTTTCAGCGGGATAATGCTCCGTGTAATAAGTCCAAGTATGTAACTTCATTTTTTGAAAATCAGAACATTACTGTCTTAAAATGGCCTGCATATAGCCCAGATCTCCTTCCAATAGAGAATTTATGGGCTTTTGTCAAAAGAAAAGTTCACACTGTGCATATAAATACCAAAGAACTCATAAATACAATAAAATATGTATGGAGCAATGATCCGAACATTAAGGCTGCTTTGTCATGGTCTCGTCGATGGTATACCCAGACGAATTCAAGCTTGTATTGATGCAAAAGGAGGACCCGTAAAATATTTATAACCGTTATTCGGTCTGTCATTTGCTAATAAAATGTGATTACGGTTTGTATTGTCTTGGTTTCTTGGTAACAATAATGTAATTATAATTTAATAAATTTTTACAGAATGATAAAATTTTATTGGTATGATCAATACAAAATTTAATCAATACAGATTAAATTGAGCGACTAATTTTTTAGAAAATCTTACATAAATATTTCAATTTTTACTTATTATTTTTTTACGGTGGATTTTCCACCATCTTCAGGCTGAATTAACAACAATTTCGCTGTCTTAAATATCGCAAATTGATGATTACACAAACATTTTGCGTAATAACTAATTAAATATTCTTAACAAATTGGAAGAGACTTGTTTGGACATTTTTTAAAAATTATTGGGAGTTACTTGTGAAGCATTATTGATTAAATCACTTAATCCGTACATTGATGTCAAGCAAGTCTCTCTTTCAATTTGATGAGAATATTTAATTAGTTATTGTGCAAGATGTTTACATAATCATCAATTTGCTATATATAAGACAGCGAAATTGTTGTTAATTCAGCCTGAAGATGGGGGCAAATCCACCGGAATATATTGCGACAATAAAATTTGATTTTAATGGCGTTCTAGATTTTAATAAAAAATTGCCATTATATTTTAAATTTCTTATCTGTATTTAGTTGAAAAATACTGATATTTAAACTCAATAACATTTTTAAAGTTATAATTTAATTTTCAAAAGCAGCTTGTGATTCTCAGTCTGTGTCTTGATCTTCTCTCTATCGGTGGTAATATATGAAGAAGATTGTAAAGGAAACAATCTCCAAAATTCATAATAATTGAAAGTGCTTTTTTAACAAATATATTGATAATTCATAACTATAACGGAAAGATGTACAAGAAAAGAAATTTTTCTCGATCACAACAACCAGAAACAGGACGATTGTTTTTTTAAAGAAATACACGTTACTTGCTCTATTTTTCGTTAGAAAGACGGAATAGTTATAGTTTACAATTATTACTTAATTTCCGTCTTTGTTGTAAAAACGGAATTGTTTAATTATTGTTTTTTCGGATCTCGTTGTTGTTCTTCGGAAATTTCTTTTACTGATTGGAAATTGAGGGAATTGGCTAAGGAAATGGTGAAGTGATGATGGTTTCTAGGAAACTTATTCTTCTAATTTAAAATCCAAATTTGTCGATTCAATTAATAATTATTGATTCAATTTTGGCTGTTATTTTTAGACATTTATTTTTGGCTCACTCTCAACACAAAAATTTACAAAGTGTTCATTTACAACAAAAATACCCATAATGTACTTATACATAGATCAAGAAACAGACTGAGAATCACAAGATTTAAAGCTGCTTTTGAAAATGAAGTTATAACTTTCAAAATTTTATTGTGTTAAAATGAAAGATCCGCGGAGGAAAGAGGCAAAATTGAGGCAACATAGAAACTGATACAATTTGGTGTCGCAAAATATTGTAATATATAAAGCCTCGGATTTGGTCTGTTAAACAATATTATTGCACAAAAATAGATAATTGGAACACCAAATTCAAATGTACACTTAAAAGAGCACGTTTTAGGATTAAAATCAACCATAATAATCAATCAGAGATTATGTCGTTAAAAGATCATCTTCGTTATTCTTTTGATTTTATCAATCTCAATAAATTCAATGACACCAAAAAACGACTAATCGCAACCAAAACAGAAATCAATAAAAACTCAAATCATTTACAAAAGATTTTATTATTATCAAATAGAAAATAAACGACAAGACAGAATGAAGTTCAGAACTGTATTCAATGTCGCTTATGTTCTGCCGACCTGCTGCGACTGCGGCTGCGATGAGTGCTCTTCTTCTTCTTCGATATCGATTTCATATTGGGTCCCTTGATAAAGGCCCAGTCGGCTGAAATCTTTTGTCCGTATAGATCACTGCCGTTCATTGTCTTCAGGGCGGCCTGGGCCTCTCCGAAGGTCTCATACTCGATCAGCACGTAGCCCTTGATGTAGCCGGTCCTCCGGTCAAAGTTCATGTGGAGATTCTTTAAATATTTCCATTAGGGATAACTACAATCAATATTCCAAACAACAGATGCCAGACAATCACCAATTGACGACAGATGGAATTTACTGGCCACCAGTAAATCAAACACGCGTTTTCCATCCATTCTTTATGCACACAGAACTCTCCACTTTGCCAACAGAATTTGTTTTCAATTTTTGCATCTTTTCCAAATATTTTTATTGGCGTTAATCGAATTTCAATTCCCAATTGTCCGTGCATTGTCGCAATGGACGAGCGCTGTGTGCGCCAGTGTTGTCGCGAATATCGTGTCTCACTCGAGCGTTCGAATAATTACAAGGGAAAGATTTCTTTTTGTTTTATTGTATAATGTTTTTATTGATTTTTTATTTAATTTATAGAAATTTTAATTGAAGAAAATATTTTCAAAAGAAACAAGTGAAAATAATTGACAATTCTCTTGTCCGAGTGGAGTTCTGTCTGCATAAAGAATGGATATGATAAAAATATTTATTCGATTTACTAGTCAGACTTTAGATCGGTTTATTGGACCTTATTGATTATTTTGTGTAATGTACGAGGGGTGTCCCAAAAGTTCGCGGACTGAGAGAATATGGCGTGATCAGGTGTGTGCGAGACTGTAACGCGCGGTGTGTGTACGATGACAAAAGAGGGAGAAAACCAATTGTAATTAAGGTGAACTCTCATTGGCTGCCCGTCGGCATGAGTGTGACATACGAATGTATTATTTTGTCATTTTTCTCTCTGGTAGTTAGTATGGAAGAGGCAGTGAAATCTCAACGAGCAATCATCTATTTCATCTGGAAGGAAGATACCCCACTGCAGATATTATGCACCGTTTACACCGCGTCTTTGGTGATGCCGCTATGGGAAGAACGGCTGTCTTTAAGTGGGTGCAACGATTCCAGACAGGGCGTCAATCATTGGAGGTCAATCAGTCAAGTATTTTCAAATCGTTTCAAATATTAAAAAATAAATATGAGGAAAAATATCTATTTTTCGGGCAACAATGTCTAGAGAACGCTTTTTATTGTTAAGGGTTTTTTCATGTAGATCATCGTCTCCGTCGTGATCCATCAGATCCACTTAGTCCCGTTTGCAACATCTGGGATATCTGCCTTGGGTTAGATAATTTAGATAGTTAGTTAGTTTAATAGAATGTATTTAAATCATCGAATGTGTGACAAATGATTCGACTGAAATATTGTTTTATTGTTTGAGTGATAAATGTGTTACAAGGTGTTGTAGAATTTCCATCAATTGAGTCGTTGTTATACGTGAGTGAGAGAATCGGAGATCTGTAAAGAGGACAAGAAGGATTTCTTAAGATCCAAGATTGAGAACAAGAAAGACAGGAGTGTTCTAAGACTATAGGCTGCTCACCTTGGAGACCTGCTGCGGATATCGGTACGGCTTGAAACGAAATTTATAACTGCTCCCTCAGATTTTCAAGGGCCACCATGGGCGCTTCGGACACCACAAGAACTGCGGTGCTTTTGACATTTCACATCCCTTTCTCCAGATAACCTGATTCTAGGGACACGGTATGTATACAAAGAAAAGAGAACTCTTCACGAAACACTTGATGACGTCTTTTGTTCTTTAATTTAAGGAAAAATTGTGGATTGCGGATTTGACAGCGCGGTGTATTTTCTTCGATAATGGTATTAGGAAGTTGACACAGAGATGGGAGAAGTGTGTGAAACTGAACGGTGATTATATTGAAAAGTTCGATAGCGATTCTGATGAGGATTGATCAATTTTGTTAACTGGAACAAACTTTTTGAATTTGTTGTTACTTATCAGTCCGCGAACTGTTGGGACACCCCTCGTAAACTACTTATAATTTATAGAATCAAGAACGCCATTCAAAAAATCAAGGTTTATTGTCGCAATATATTTCGATGGATTTCCCCCCATCTTCAGGCTGAATTAACAACAATTTCGCTGTCTTATAGATCGCAAATTGATGATTATGTAAACATCTTGTGTAATAACTAATTAAATATTTTCAACAATGTGAAAGAGAGACTTGTTTGAACATTAATGGCCGCTCTTAGAAATCTAAGTGATGATTATTGCTTTCAATTGTGTAATGAATTTTCTGAGAGTATTTCCGACAAATTAATTGATGATAAAATTACTGCACAAGATTAAAAACTTAAGTAAAATTGTTTTACATAATGGTACTGATATTGTGAGACACGTGACGGTTTGTAATTCCGAGGTGAGAACAACTGATTTATAAATATTGTGCAGTGATTTTAAAAATTATCGGGAAAGAATAACTTGTGAGGCATTATTGATTAAATCACTTAATCCGTTCATTAATGTTCAAACAAGTCTCTCTTCCAATGATCAATTTGCGATATATAAGACAATAAGAAATTTGATTTTAATGGCGTTCTTGATTTCAATAAAAAATGTGCCATTATTTTTTCAATTTCTTATAATTTATAAGATCTTTTTATTCTGATATTGTTCTGGACCTGCGATTTAGACCTGCGTCTCGATCCAATTTTGAGGCCTTAAAAGTTTTTTTGATCAAATTTTCCCATAATCATTTGTCATCGAGAATGAGTGAGTGTGCAAAGATGGGAGAAAATTGATTTAGTAAAAAGCTTAATTCCATATATGTTATGCCGAATTTGTGTAATATCTAAATTCAGGAACATGGCAATTTTTTTTAAAATTCATATGAAATTGATATTAATATTTAATATGAAAAAATATCGATTCAATATGAAAGAAATATTTTAGAAATTTTACGATAGTTTGAGCCTCCCTTTGGCTGTGTTGGTGGACTTAGCACAGCTGCGATAGGGGCACTTGGACTCTCCCCTCGCTGTTGAAGTCAGTGATCCTAAAAGTCAAGTGCGTAGTTGGATTGGTAGTTGGTATATCTTGTGGTGTGTCTGCTTCCGTTGTATAGCTTCCTTCATTTGTTGCACTTGTTGTCAGTTGGATTAGATTTTCTTCCTCGTGTTCGTGTCTACTCTGTGATACTTATTCACATGTCTTATTAGCCATTGTCTTGTCTTATAGCTTTTGTTGCATTTGAACTTGTTAGCTCCGTCCGGTTCTTCGTGATCACCTCTCTCTATGTGATCCTTTGCTCCCTCTTTGAAGCAGTCGTTGGTACCACAGTACATGATTGGTCGCTTGTAACAGAGAAGCCATTGAGATCTCTGAGACTGAAGCCTATCAGGGAGCTGCTAGTGATTCTTTAGATTGGGTGGACCCTCTAAAGAGCCTAGTGGCTCAATGCCATTCGAAAGAGATAATAAGTTAAGATTTTTTTCGTATTTAATTTATTTTTCGTATTAAATACACCATCTTTCACTTTTAATGAGAAATTTTCACATGATAAAATGTGAATTTTTCATATAGTTAGTGAATGCGGCAAAAACTGACTAGTGCATAGAAAGCAAGCTAATAAAAAGAATGGAAAAAGAATCAATAAATTGAATTAGCCATTTCTCTTATCACACTTATAATTAGGGCTTCAATGGTTTGGATAGTTTCCGGGAGATATTGAAATGGGAATGGGGAATGGAGCTGCGAACGATTAATATCCCGGGACATTTGAAGCCATGTTTATAATTAGATTTTTTAAGAACAAATTGTTCTATATTCATGTCAAATTGAAGCTAGGCTCATATTTTCCATTCTTTATATAAGCTTACTTCCTAGGAAAGTATCCGTGGAATTTAGAGACCTATTTTTGAAGGCCTTTTACTCAACCAATTTTCTCCAATCTTTGCACACTCACTCATTCTCGATGATAATAAATGATTATGGGAAAATTTGATCGAACAAAATTTTTTTAAGATCTCAAAATTGGTAAAAATGGAAAATTCGGAGTTATCGAACAATATTAATTGCAAGATATCCACTTATAAATTATAAGTAGTTTATATTGATTTTTATTGTGTTTTTTGAAATTATTTTTTTCAATTAAAACTTTCTTGTCCAAGTAGAGTTTTTTATTTTTGTTGTTTCTTAATCCTTTTATACTGTTTTTTTTATAATTTTGTTTTTCAAATGAAATATTATATGCTTTTTTTTCAACTTTTAAATTAATTTAAGAATATGATTAAAAAATTAAATAAGTAAAATATTAAAAAATGAATATTAAATAAATAAGGTATTTTCAAAAAAAATAAAAAAAATATTGGAAATCAGAATTTTGACAAATATTCATCGTTGATACAGAATTTCATTGGGTTTCGGTTTTCATTGTTTAAAAATTTATTTTATTTATTTTTAAAAATTTATTTACCAATGAATTGTGAATTAATAAATGGTTACTAAAAATATTTTTTTCATTTTTCACTATGTTAAATTATTCATATATATAATTTTTAATAATTTAAATTAATTATTAAATAATTAAATTAACTAATAAAAAATAATCAAGAAAAAATCTTAATCTGTCGAGTCGTAAACATAATTAACAAGAAATAAAGAATTAATATTTAATTAATTAATATAATCAATAATTAAATAACAATAGATCACATGTTTTATAAATGATTTCAAAAAATTTAAATAAAATAAATTAAATATTAAATAACAAATAATAATTATTTAATAATTTAATAATTAAATTAATTATTAATAATTTAATTTAATTTTAATAACTTTTAAAAGATAAAAAATCTTTTTAAATAGAATTTTTTTTAAAAAAAATTATTTAGATAATTTTGAAAATGTAATTTCAAGAAAACTAGCATTAATTAATTATATTAATTAATAAATAATAACTAAAAAAGAAAGCAACACAAAAATATTGGCGTTGTTTCGTAAAAAAAATCAGAAAAATTAAAAAAATCATATTCAAAAAATAATTAAAAATAATATATTAAATAACTAAATCAACTTTAAGAAAACATTTTTATATAATTAATATATAATAAATAAAATATATTAAATAACAAAAAATAATTAAAAATTTATATTTATTATGAATATTTATTTTTTAATAAAAATTCTTTAAAAAAATCATAATATAATTAATAATAATAAATATTAAATAATTAATATTTAACTAAAAAATAATAATTTAAAATAATATATTAAATAATTAATTACTAAAAAGAAAAATAAACTTAATTAATATTATTTAATAAAAAATAATCAAGAAATCTTAATCTGTCGAGTCGTAAAAATAATTAACAAGAAATAAAGAATTAATATTTAATTAATTAATTTAATTAATAATTAAATAACAATAGATCACATGTTTTATACATGATTTCAAAAAATCTAAATAAAATAAAATAAATTAATATTAAATGACAAATAATAATTATATTAATATTTAATTAATATTAATTGAAAAATAATAATTGAAAATTTATTAAATAATCAAGCTATAATTTCAAAAAAAAATATTATGTATATAATGAACCTTAATTAAAAAATAATGAATTTTTATTTAATTAATATAAATTTAAAATTAATTAAAATAATATAATTAATTTTTATTTAATTAATATTAATTAAAAATAATTAAAATAATATTTAAAAAAACAATAAATAATTTTTTAAAAAAAAAATTAATGCAATTTATACTGATTAAATAAATAATTAAATATAACACATAAGATAATTAAATATTTAGACTATAATTATTATAAATAAACAAAAAATCGATAAATCGATGAACCTTAATCTCCCCGAACTCGGAGAACTTGTCGCGCACGTCCTCCTCGGTCGCCTCCTCGTGGATATTCCTGATGAAGATGATCCAGCCCTCGATCGCTGAAACAATCAATCAATCATTAATCTATCGATTATTATCGCAATATCGATTATTATCACATCTCTGCGGCCCCGGCCCCGACACGTCCTCGCTATCACTCAGCGCCTCGAATTTTGTGTTGCGGTCGTGTCTCTCGTCTGATTCGGTCATCGAAATTATATTTACAGAAAATTAAAACCGAAAATTTTTATTTCTTATATTACTGTTGTCGAATCCGCGACCCTTTCTGCTCTTAACGTTGTCTTTCAGTTCCAAAATTGACTCTGATTTTGTTTACGGTGAATTTATTTATTCAAATTAAATGTCAATTAATACCATCTCCATCGACATCCATGGATTGAACTTTTTCGTTATCAGCCATTTCGAATTTGAATTGTGGAAAATATGATCTATTTAAACAAAATGATTTTTGATTATTTATCGTAAATTTTTTAATTAGAATAATATCAATTTAATTTTTATTTTTCGTGATTATTTTATTTCGTTCTTATTTTTTTATAAAAACGAATAAAATTTCATATATATTTAACCAGAATTATATATTGAAAATACGGCTATTCTTTCATTTTTGTTATATAGTTGGTTTTCATTAACTTAATTTCTTATAATTCAGCATTATTTTAAAAAAATATTATTTATTGACTGTTTGTTTTATAATTTTTACTGGTCGAATAAATGGAATTTGCTAGTGTTTCTTGGTTGGGAGGTAGGAAAATTTTTTTAATAATACTTAGTTTAAATTTTGATATAAAAAAAGATCTAAGTTGATCATGTGGATAATTACGAAAACTGTTAACTGAAAAATAAAGTGTATTCAGTAAACTCTGTCAGTGAGCACAAAAGAATATGAATAAATTGTATGTGTTAATGTGAATGTATAAAATCAACAAATTGTTGAGTATGATATTTAATAAAATTTTTTTTATAAAATCTTGTTTTAATTAAACAGAGTAAAATAGAAGTATTTACTCCTTTATTAAATATAAATTATATATAAATAATAAGGTTTAATTTAATTAAAAGTATAAATAATTAAGATTAAAATGACAAGTATTTATGAGAAAAAAAGATAATAGAATTTATTTAAAAATAAATAGGAAAAATTATATATGAAAGATTAGTATAAAAGGAGAAAGAAATTGTAAAAAAGGGCACACAAATTATTTTAAAAGGTGAAAAGAAGATTAGAAAAAGCTATATCAAAACGAAAATTATATTAATTAAATTCGGACGTTGACCTAAAATAGAAGATAAACTTTGATCGGTCACGTCGAGATCGTTGTTATAAAAAGGAACGCTCGACTTCAATTACAAAAATCCCGAAATCTAAAGTCCGAAATTCGATATCTGAAATTTGAAGTTCGGAAAATTGAAAGTGCGATTTAATTATATAAATTAATATATATTTAATAGTTATATTTTTATATAATTAAATAGCTTGAGTAAGTGAATACACTTTTCATTCTATCTAAATTGCAAATTCAACATATAAGATTAAGTTCCTATTAAGCTATTGTAAAATTGTGAAAAATTAATAAATATTTATAAAATACTTCTCGACTCTTTAATTTTCATTTTATTAGCGTTCGATCACTCTAATACCCCAAAGAAATCACAAATGTAACTTTTAGATGACGATGGGTATCGGATGAAGGGATCACCAGTTTTGTTGACTAGGTTTTTTATTACCAAATTTTTAGATTGAAGATTGGGTAACTTTACTGACGTTCTAATTTGAGGAAACAATTAATCAATTTCGTCTTCGATCTTTTTCTATGTTTTTATAAGGTTCACTGTTATCGTTTTGTAATTTTGGAATCCTAAAGATTAAATATTTAGGATGATTGGAAATGCTTGGATTGAATGCCTTATTTATTGTTAGTATTCTTTTGATTTTATTTTCTTTGCTGATTATGACGATCTTCTCCCTTTCTAATTAACTTCTTTGGTTTCCAACGCTTTTAATTTTTTTATCAATTTTTTAATTTTGTAATTTTTGAATTGATTCACGATTTATTATTATAATTCATGATAACTGTTTAAATGTCTTTGGGGGAAGAATTTATTATTTAATTTTTCTTTTATTATTTCTTTAATTCGTTTTTTTAATTATTTCTTTTGTTTTTCCTTGACGGGATTCCGACAGTAGGGATTGGTAAAAATAAAATAAAAACAATAATATGAATAAAAATGCTCAAAGTATCACTACATTGGTCCACATGTAAAAAAAATAATTCAAGAAAAGTTTGTTTTTGGGGTATATTAGAAATAAAATTACTTTTCCTTTAGAAATAAAATTGCTTTTCCTTTATAGTGATATTTATTATTTGTTAATTAAGCTTATTAATCTTCAACTTTATACGGATTCTCAGCCGTAAAATTTACCGCAAATTTTTTACTTTTTTCTAATGAAATATTTTTCCTGTACTGTTTGTTGGGTCTCCGATTAAAGATAAGAAATTCTTCGAAAACTCAAAAAAAAAATAATCACTGGTTAACTTTTCTAGGTAGTTTCCCTAGAAAAGTCATGTCTTTAATTTTAGAATTTAAATAAAGATTTTAATGAAATGCATGTAGATTTTAAATGTATGTTCAAAATCTTTAACTTTATTGATTACGAAAAGGTTTTATTAAATATTTGATTTATTAAATAAATAGAACAACAAAAAATTTTTTCCAAAAAAATTTTATTTCAGTTATAAACAATTTTTTACAAATAATAATTATATATAAATACATGAAAACAAAATTTCTTATTCTATTTGATTTTTTACTGAACAGATTCACCGTTCACTAACTTCAATTTAGTGGTAAGATTTGAAATTAAAAATAAAAAATATGATTTTAAGATTAAATGAAATTGATTGGATTATTAATTTAAATTATGAAGATTTAAATAAATGATAATTATAATCAATTAATAACCAGATTAGTTTAATTCCCCGAAAATTTAAATAACTTCTTCAAATTTCTCAATAATTCTTCTCCATAATCAATTTCTTTCTCCGATGTAGTTTTTCTCCTTTCTGATTTTATTCAATAAAATTTTCGCTTTATTCAATATAATCTTTGCCTTATTCGATATAATTTTCGCTTTATTTGATATAATTTTCGCTATCTGAAATTTCTTGACTTTTCCAAATAATCTTTGTAAGCTAAAGCTTTTCCTCAAATATCAGAAATAATCTTCCCTCTCGGTATCAAAATAATCGTCAACTGGCTTCGATTCCTTAAAAAATTAAAAATGATTGTCAATTATCAATTTTTTGCTAACGTATTTATATTATTTTATTGGCCACGGACTTCAAGTTTGAAAGTCCAACTTCTTGATCTTTCACTCCTAACGAGTCAGTTAAACTCCCGGATTCTTCAAACTTTGACTCTTCACGAGTCATCTTTATTGTGGATTGCTTTAATACTTTGGCCTCTAGGTTTGAACTTTAAAATTATTTAATTTTAATTTTAATGTAAATAATATAATATTATTTTATTTAAAAATATAAATAATAATAATTAAAATTATAAAATAAACATAAAAATAATAGTAATCAACTATTATTTATTAATTATTTATTTTAATAAACATTTATTTACATTTACCAAACATGTTTTTAGAATAACTCGTATGAAATAACAAAACAATGTTTGTAGATAATGCTTTTAGGCCTTATTTACTTGAGTGGCACAATTTTTGGTCCGTATAAAATATAGAATATTTGCTGCAAACTGTATAGCGTAGAATTTATTTCGCACATACTCTTCTGTTAAAATTGTATGTTCGCTGAAGGATAATAATCTTTTCCTCATCTCTTTCCATTAACTTTCTCTCATTTTTGTTATATATCATTTATAACTTTTGACAATGCTGAGTAAATGTCTATTTTTAAAGGTTCAAAAAATGACAAATAACAATCTAATAATAAGTTTATGAAATAACAGTAAAGCCCATTTTGATTGAAATTAAAATAAATCGTAATACTAGTATTATCCATAAGTCATATAAACATAGTATTTATTTATCATTTGTGATTTCATCCTTTCAACTTTCCTAATTTTTTATTCTTTCTTTATTTAAACTATGATTTTCATTCATCTATTATTTTTAATTTATCGTTTCAATTCTTTAATTTTTTATGAATCTTTTATAAATTATCTCAAACTCTTAGGGAGGGGATGGGGTCTAGAAGTTTGTGACATTTTGTGACTGGGGGAGAAATTTATGATAATTTCTGACGTTACGAAGATTTGCTAAGATAAAAACCAATGATATCAAATCCTAAAATATTTAAGTTGCAAGTCCAGGTGATAGTTGTGCAAAGTTTCTGAATTTATTTAAAAATCAGGCGTTTTCCAGTCAGAATATTCCTTAAGGTACATATTGTCCTTCAAGCAGCCAAATAGTTTGAAGTCGAGTCTGCATAGTCTGTAATTTATATTGCTCTTCTTTAAAAATGTTAAAATCTCACCGTAAGAGCATCTGTTATCATATTATCAACACTAAAAAGAAGCCAAAAAAGTAATCGCAAAGCGAAAGAAAGAAATCTTGATTGAAATTTTTGATGATGTCGAATGGATAAATGAAGAACATCTCGATGCTCAAGTAAGGTTCAGAACGATGATCTGAACACGCCTGATCTGAACACACTTGAAAAATATATGGAATTTTGAATAAAACTAATATAAAATAATAAAAAATGTGAATTAAATTAGTAATTTTGCAAACCTTGTTCATTACGTCTTTTAGTTGTAGGGATAAACTACATAATGCCTCTTGGTGGATAATACAGTATAACATACGACATTTTATTCCTTCTTTATGCAAAAGTTCCGCGAGCCCCATATTTTTAGCCGTCATAGCTCTAGCACCGTCGGTTACAATAGCAGTGCACTTGTCAAATCCGCCATAGTGCTCTGTTAAGGCACTGGGGTAAAGGAGAATACTTTCCCTTACTTACTGTAGCGCTTAACAAAAGAAGATAGTAAATCTTCTGTTAACTTATTAATCTCCTATGGAGTTTATAAAATATTCCTTGGCTTTAATAATTATTTATTAATAATCAATAACAATGTAAGACAATAAGGTTTATTTATAGTATAAACAATTTTACACAATTGATTTAAATAACAAATATAAAAAAAATATCCTAACGTGTGTAATACTTAGACTGCTTCAAAAACACCGTTTTAAAGCGTCTGGTCACTTTAGTAAATATAAATTATTATTTTATTATAAATTACGATTATTGATTTTACAAAAATTAAAATACTTCGATTAAAAGAACCTTGTAATAGCTCGTCAACAAAATTCGTTCGTTATCCAAATCGAAACAACTGATTTTCCGAACTCTCTGGGGTTCCAAAATGCGATGCAATTTATTTTGTAAAGGTAGCTGTTCGACGGTTCACGAGAAGTTGTAGTAGAATGTAAGCGATTATTGTCAATTAGTCCTGTGAGAAGAATAATTTTGTGCCGTAAAAGAAATAACATTACCTGTGCGAAGAATAATTTTGTGCCGCTTAAATTGATTTAACCAGTGTTTTTATAGAAAATTAAATCGCGTGGCGTACGTAAGTTAATGTTGGTTACGCGTATCACAAGTTAAGCAAGTAGTAAAGCTTAACAAACCGCAACGGATGCGTGGCCTAAAAAATAAGAATGGTCGTACACGAATCGCGGCAGTAAACGCGTGGTTGTACAAACGCGTAGCTTATGCGTGAGAAAATAAGGTACGCATGATCGTCATGCGTGAAGATATAATAATAATAAAAAATTTGAAATAAATAAATAATAAATATTTGATTTAATTTATTTTATATTGAAATATAAATAATAAATAATTACATGCACTAAATAAAAATTCGCAAGCAAAACATCACAACATGTTAAGCAAAATATTATAATATGTTGAGAATAACACAATAAAAATTTATAGTGTTTTTATAAACAACAATAACAAAAAAGGTCTATATTTATATTACCAGCAATAACAAATATATATTACCCCAACAGCTCTATTGAACATTTTAGTTGTTTGTAACTATCTTCACCTTTTGTTGTTCCGTGTAATGATTGTAATTTTAAAAGTTCTTCTGAATAATTATAGTTTTCATTTACAGTTCTTATAAAGATAAGCATTTGACTTGTATCGGAAATGTCTGTGCTTTCATCCAATGCTACCGAAAAATAGCAACAACTATTGATTAGTTAAGTATATTCTTGTACATTATTAAAATCCCTTAGGGTAAGTAAATTTTACTTCCCTAACTATTTTTATAATATAAATTCCAGAAATAAGGTTTAAGTTTTTTGAAAATTGTAATTGAAAAACTGTAAATAATAAATACCTATTTTTGAAATATATACGTATTAAAAGAATATATAAAACAAAATCAAACTACATAAAAACCCAAAAATCGTATAAGAATAGTTTGCACATTTTATTATCTGTAGCTGGTATCTTAGTTTCGGAATTACGGTAACGTTGAATGTCAAACCAAGGTACATATTATTTAAAAATTGATTCATGTTATACTGAAAGTATATATGTAGGTAGAATCATAAAAATAAATTTGAATATCATCATAATTTTTATTTATTTAATATTCTTATTACTAAATTTATTAAATCAGTAATTTAATTGTAATATAAAATGGAAAATTCACAAAATTCTTTCACTTGATTCTAGTTCATGCATGAAATATGGAAATAACTTTTTCTAATTAGAAAAAAACAATACAGAAATTCTCAAATAAGAAAATTAAATTTCAAATAACAAAATTTTATCCATTAAAAAATTATTAATAAACTTTCAAGAAAATCCAATCGACGAACTATTTGTTAATACGTAATCATTGTTTAAATAACTGAAAATACATATTTTGCATTAGGTGTAAGCGCACTTTTCAACTGTTCCACTAAAACAATGCTCGGGATTTTCAGTTTCATTTTGATTTATCTAACGATCATTTGTCACTCCGTCGACAGATCGAATTTCAAAACATGTTCTCAAAGCAGGTAATGAAAAATTATTTTCGTTAAAAAACCACCGAAAAAAAATTCCTCTTTTTTCTTTTATTCGTCTCGTTTTTTATTTCCTTTTTTCCTAAGTTTCTGTACACGACAACGGCAATACCAACCGACAACCACTGACACTTGTTCGATCAATTCCGACTCGATAACGGTGGAAAAAACTAAATTAATCACGGACATCTTTTGCGCCAATGAGAACGTTTATTTCCGAATGGAACTGGTGAAATTGAAGGGGCATATGTTTCGATTGAAAATCGTCGAAAAAGAACCGACCAGGCAGCGTTTTGAGCCGTCAATTGGCGATGTGCTGGTGACAGAACCAATCGAGGACGAGTTGCGCATCCAGAGAGACCGAGACGCGAATCTCGTGTTGATCGAGGGCGGCGCAGACGAGAAAGCCATCCTGTACTTGCGGCCGTTCAAACTCGACGTGTACTTGAAGGACGAGCCGATGATTAGTGTCAATTCGAGGAATCTGTTCAAATTCGAGACGACACCGAAATCGGTGCCAAATGAGGCTGCGCCGAGTGACGGGGACAATCTCGGTTATTTCTGCTTTATTATTATCAAATTATTATTACAATTAAATATTTTTATTAATAATTATTATTGTAATATTTCTACACTTAAAAATCTAAAATCAAATCTTCAGATAATAATAATTATTTTTTAATAATAAAAATAAATTATTATTATAATTAATTACTATTGTCTAATATTTTTATTAATAATAATAAATATAATTTAATATTTTATTATTAATAATAATAAATTCTAATTATTTATCAATAATAATTATATAAACTATTATCATTTTATTAATCGTTATTATTAAGAATTTCTATTAATATTCATTTTAATTAATTATAATTTGATTTATTGTTGTTATAATTAATTATTTTTGTCTGATAATCTTAATAATAATTATTATATTAAATAATAATAATAAGAATTATAATTATATTAAATAATAATAATAAAAATTATAATTATATTAAAAATTAAAAAAATAATAATTATTATTATATTAAATAATAATAAGAAGAATTATAATTATATTAAAAAATAATAAAAATAATAATAATTATATATTAAATAATAATAAGAAGAATTATAATTATATTAAAAAATAAAAAAAATAATAATTATTATTAAATTAAATCATTATTATAAAATTTTATTTTGTCTTATATTTTTATTAATAATAATTATTATTATTTAAAATTATATTAATAATAACAAATTACAATTCTTTTCAAAAATAATTATTATATTATCATCATTTTATTAATCATTATTATTATTTTTAAAGATTTTTATTATTTATTTTAATTAATTATAATTGGATTAATTATTGTTTTAATTAATTATTTCTATGATTTAGAATTTAAATTTATACTTCTTAATATTATTTAAAATATTACCATTATCACTATAATCGATTAATTATCTCAACCCATCCCGACATCAACAGGCAATAACAACACTGAACAAACCGAGCGCGATAAATCCTGGAGTGAATCATTCAAAAGCCACACGGACTCGCGACCCAACGGACCGAATTCTGTCGGCCTCGACGTCAGTTTGCCCGGATTCCAATACGCATACGGCATCCCAGAACACGCCGATCGATTCGCTCTGCGCAACACGGACAGCTCGGACCCGTACCGACTGTACAATCTCGACGTGTTTGAGTATGAACTGAACAACGAGATGGCACTGTACGGGTCGGTGCCGCTTCTGTGGGCGCACAACTCCAACCAGACGGTCGGCCTGTTCTGGAACAACCCCACGGAGACCTGGGTCGACATCCACTCGAGTCTCGAGAGTCTCAACACGTTCAACAAAATCGTCAACTTCGTCAAGCGGACGGAAATCAAGGCGAAAATCGACACGCATTGGATGAGCGAGACCGGAGTGATCGACCTGTTTCTGATGATGGCCGATTCGCCGGCCACCGTGTTCCAATACTACGGCCAGCTGACCGGGACGAGTCCGCTGCCGCCACTGTTCTCGCTCGGATACCACCAGTGCCGGTGGAACTACAACGACGAGAAGGACATCGAGGCCGTCGATCGGCAGATGGACGAGAACGATTTGCCGTTCGACGTGATCTGGCTTGACATTGAGCACACCGAGGAGAAGAAGTACTTCACGTGGGACCGAGTGCGGTTCCCGAACCCGGACGCGATGATCGACAAGCTCGAGGTGAAGGCGAGGAAGCTGGTGACGGTGGTGGACCCGCACGTGAAGCGCGTCAGCGGGTGGAGTCTCTACGACGACGGGCTGAAAGAGAACGTGTTCGTCAAGCGGTCTGACGGCACCACCGATTACGAGGGCTGGTGCTGGCCGGGCTCAAGTGCCTGGCCCGATTTCATCGATCCAAGGGTCAGGGACTGGTACTCGAAACAGTTTTTGAGTTATCCGGGCAGTCGGCCGAATAATACGTTCAGTTGGAACGACATGGGGGAACCGTCGGTGTTTTCTGGGCCCGAAGTTACAATGGAGAAGGTGTGAGGCAATTCGATTACTTTATATTGATTTATTTGGACAAATTAATGTTTATTTATCATCTCTTAATTCATGCTCAACAATTTGGGGGAGTTCAAATGTTCTTTATGTGATTTAAACAAGAATTATAAAGGTCTGCTCGTAATATTAGGTGTACAAGTATGAAATGCGGATTTCAGAAAACGGATTGTGCACAATGCAAACAGTAGGTCAATGGTTAGGCAATGATGTCATAATATTGAGTAATTATGTAGTGTCTCATA
>MQRK01255006.1:0-13146 GCA_001938485.1 Girardia tigrina
AGGCCTTATGAAGAACTTTGTTAAGGCGATGAATCGCGATGGACCAGGATTTCAATATCTCCGCAGCCAGTTCCCGCAGTTGAGCGATGCGAAAATAAAAGAAGGCATTTTTGTCGGTCTGCAAATTAGGAAAATCATTTGTGATCCAAACTTCGAACCTGTCCAGAGCAAGAAGGAGCTTGCAGCGTGGAAAGCATTTAAGGAAGTGGTACAAGGTTTTCTTGGCAATGACAGGTCTCCGCATTATGTTAAACTTGTGCAAAAGCTTCTAAAATCGTATAATACCCTTGGTTGCACTATGTCTCTCAAGATCCACTTCCTTGACTCTCACTTGGACTTCTTTCCGACGAACTTGGGTTCAGTAAGTGACGAGCATGGAGAGCGGTTCCATAAGGATATCCAGACGTTTGAAAAACGATATCAAGGTAGATGGGATGCCTCAATGCTTGCCGACTATTGATGGTGTCTTCAAAGGGATTTACCATACCAAACGTACAAGAGAAAAGCTTAAGAGGAAGATGCCCTATCATGGGAGGTTGGCTGGGGATAGGGTGGTGGATTGCGATAGAGAGCCGGGTCCCCGTCCCGCAATCTGGAAACACATTCCTTTACGAATGTGGCTGAGAGCTCTCTAAAAGGTACAAATATTGGCGAAAACAATAAAAATAAGCACCAAAATACAGTTTTTTGCTATAATTAAAAAAACTAGAGCTAATGATTAAAAATGACCATCAGATTCGTGATCAGCACCATCGAATTAGGGGGTTTATGCAAAAATAGCTCTTGTAACAAAACTTTTGTCGAGCAGTGTTTTTTTTACATATTAATTTTTTTTTAAAATTATTTTATGTAAAGAAAGAACATTTAATTAATTCAAAACTTAGTTAAAACTATTTATTTTATTTAAATTTTAATATGAAGAATTGAAAAGATTTAATATATTTAATGTTTTTACATATCTTATGCTGTACTTTAAAATATAAATTATACTCGAATAATTATTTATCGTGAACATCTAAAATATCAATTTTCCATCTGGATGGGAGAAACAATTTCCAAAAACATACAAAATTCAACATACCAAATTTAAAATATTCCTCACAAACATAATGTGCAATTTTACACAAGGAAGCAGAATATCAAAAAAAGTGCTTATGCACTTGAATAGGAACCCATATACGTACATTCAGATTCCACATCAACAGTTTCAAAAAGTGCTGAAATATTGATTTTTTCAAATATTTCTGAAATTCTCAAAAAAGTGCTTAAAAATCGATTTTTTCCTTTATATATGTATCTTATTTACTATCAAACAATACCTCGTGAATCGTCTTATATACCCCAACAACAATCACAAGTACCTTGGTTACCGTAACCAAGATAATAACCTTTTATATAATATATAAAAACTCCTATAATACTTAAAACGTACATAGACATTATACATAACGTCTATATGTTGCGGTCCAATATTTAGTAACCTAAACAACCCCTTACAAACGTTGAGGAGGAACACATAAAAGAGAAGAGATAACAAACAACAGTGCAGAATACATATATTTAAGCATTTATAACAGCAAAGCGGCTCCTTCCATCACATCACGGTCCACCAGGGGGTCCCCAGCAATCGGATAAAAGCCATTAGTCTGAATAATTGTTGACTTAATTAACACGAACTCGAAAAATTAATAAAATCTCCTACCGAGCCTCCCGAAAGAATTAAGCGTAGAAAAAAGTGCTAATCTACCATTTGAACCTTCACATGAAGCTCTTGTCAGTAGGGGAAAAATGCGGGTTCTCCCTCACCCCCCATGGGGGGTTCGTCCCTAGTGACCGTGGTTACCATGGCCACGTAACCAGTTACCGCGTGGTTACCATGGCAACGGTCGCGATCACCTTAGAAACCAAACCATCTGATTGGTCGGCGGTTCCCTAGCAACGATCGCGGTTAACATAGCAACGGTCGCGAATGCTCACAGTATATAGAATGCTCACAGTATATAGAATTCTCACAGTGTACAGAATGTTCACAGTGTACAGAATGCTCACAGTGTACAGAATGCTCAAAGTGTACAGAATACCCATAGGGTATAAGGTGAAGCAAGCAAAATATCAAAAATCTGTCTGAAAACATGTATAGTTACCATAGCAACGGTAACAACCCTTCCGGTTCACTTGGTGACGGTAACCAAGGTCACGGTTACCATAGTAACGGTAACGAGGGGGCGTTTTTCATTAACAACGGATACAGTGATCCAAGGCGGATGTAACCATGGTAACGGCCCCCGTATCCATAGCAACCGTGACCCCGTAACTAAGGAGCGTAGAAAAAAGTGCTAATCGATCACTGCACAGTGTCCAAATGTGCTAATTGATATTTGGAAAGTGCTAATGGATAGTGCACATTTTGCCACACAATTCTAATGTGTTAGCACAGTGCTTTTAAGTTCCGCGTGTGCAAAAGTGCAAAAATCAATACATCAAATTTTTTAAAAATACCAGTGTCAAAAATCGATATCATGTGTCTGATACAAATTTTGATTCTCTATCTGAATATGCAATTAGAAATTTCATATATTGATTAATTTTCTCTATAATTAGTATAATGTGTAAATTTACACAAAGTGCACATTGATTTTAAAGGTACAAGGAAGCAGAATATTAAAAAAGTGCTCATACACTTGAATAGTAACCCACATATGTGCATTCAGATTCCATGTCAACATTTTCGAAAAAGTGCTGATAAATCGATTTTTTTCGAACATTTCTGAAATTCTCAAAAAAGTGCTCAAAAATCTATATTTTCGTATATATCTGAAACCCATATGATATATGTATGTTGTTTATCATCAAACAATACCTCATGAATCTCCTAATGTATACAAGTATAATCACAAGTTACAAAACATCTATATAATCATCTAATGTACACAAGTACTATGGTTACCGTAACTATGATACATAACGTTTTAATATTATATATATAATATGGATATATAGTCGAAAACATCTTAGAAACCATCACTGCTATATCTAAAACCATGAAAACCACATTAAAAATCATCGAAAACATGTAAAAACTATCAAAATTACACAAAAAGTGTAAAAAATCAATTCTACACATGTGCTGCACACGTGCTCATCAATACTGTACTAAGCCTAGACTGCCGTTCAATCAATAAGTTCACTATTGTACAAAGTGCAATGTATTCATGTTTTAATATAATATAGTGTAAAGTGTGACAGAATGCCCACAGTGAGGCAGAATGCCCACAGTGGGCAGAATGCCCATAGGGTATAGATAGCGAAGCAAGCAAAATATCGAAAATCTGTCTGAATACATGTATAGTAACCAATAGGTACATAGTCAGAATATGATCTTAGATTCTTGAAAAAATCAATACATAGTGCTTTATTGATATGTTGTGTATTATAGTGTAAAGCGGCGTCAAATTCCCATATGATATAGCCTAGGCAAAGGATGAAGTAAGCAAAATATCAAAAATCTCTCGCATTTTATATTAATTTATTTAATAAAGACGAGAGATGTTCTTCATCTTTTAAAACCAATAAATTTGGAAAAATAGCGTTCAGTTTTTAAGAATATAAATATTTTTTCTCACGGAAAAATTTTGGCAACCATTCTGTGAACGGTTCACTTAATAATTAATTTATGATAGCTAGGACAATAAAATTCTGTAAAATATTATTTAAAAAATGGTATTTCAATATCATTATAAAAATTTGATCAAAAAAAATTGAAAGCGAATTTAACTTTTTGGGACCAATGATTGTGAAGGATTTTTCATTTACTTCAATTTATTCATAATTTTTAAATATATCATAAAGAGTTTTTATTACACTCAAACTTGTTTTTATGCAATTTTTATTTGTGTGAATTTTTAACAACGATTTTTTTTAATATTGTTAATTAAAAATAGTTTTCGAAACAATACTAAAAAAATCGTTCAAATAAAAAATAGCATAAAAAGACTGCACAAAAATAGGTTTGATTGTAATTGATAAAATATAACATAAATAACTTTATAGCCCTACTTTGTATCTTCCCTAAATTCAATGAATCATCTTAAGTCATCTTGAATTTCACTTAAAATTCAATTTAAAATAAAATTATTAATTTATTTTCCAAGATCAGGACTGTAAGTAGCGTTTACGCCATTTTCAGAAGTCATATTTATTGCAAAATTTTATTAATGACAATTATACAAATATTTAAAAATATTCTCGCAAATTTATACTTGTATTGTTAATTGTATAATACTAAACAAATATTGTTTAATATAAAAATATTTTAAATAAATATTTTTATGTAAATATTTTGAATGACATAAAAAAAGATTTTCAATTTTTAATTGTATATACTTTGAATATTATTATATTTTATACATAGATTTGTTCTAAGTAAAATTGTGTCTCCTAGTTTAGTGTAATAAAATAAACGAAATAAAAATAAAAGGAAATTAAAATTTGAAGTGGAATCCAAAAAACCAATAATTTGTTAAATAATAATTACTTTTTACAGACATAAAAAATAAAAAAATATTTGAAAAAATTGTTTTGAATTATCTTCGACAAATATTAATGTACAATTTGAATTAATTTGTAAAGAAATACGTTTTCCAAGAAAGAGACAAATTTAAATTTGGCGAAATAAAAAATTGATTGATTTAAACAAATTTGTTTGGAAAAAAATTATCGGTTTTATTGATGATAGATTTTCTGTGTCATTATTACACTGAGACCGGCGGTTTATTTTCATTATAATTATTTTTCTCAATTTGAGTAGTTTTTTTATTTATTTTTTAATTATTAATACTTTTATTTGTTGATATTAAAAGATAATTTTCATTTATCATTATTAATTGTAGTCAATATAACATTGATATTTTCTGATCGATCTCTAGGTCGAATTAATTGCCTGTCCTATATTCTTTTTTCTTTGATTTATATAAAATTACATAGCTTTTAATTCTATTTCATTTCAAATGAAAAAATCAAGTATATCTGAAGGGTTTGGTATAGCATATTAATTTTTACAAGCAGCAGAGGCTCCACAATACGGAGTATATCCTGTAACTTTTTTCAAGAAAATCTGATTATCACTCGAAATAAACATTTAAAACTCGGAATCCGAAAACGATTTTAGAATTGAAACTGATATTTACGAAATACGACTGTGCAGAATCATTAAAGTATTAATAATATCAAATATTTTATATATTTTAAATGTTTAAATCAATTAAAGATTATATAATAAAATATTTTTATATTCCAAGAATTGAAAATATAAAATTAAAATAAAATTTTTGGAATTTTATATAAATAAAAGATATTCGCATACAAAAAGCCCTTCTTGAATTGAAGTGTTATTTGTTCACTTTCATCATAATTTTCTTCAATAATCATGTCTATTTGTGGTTCAACCACAAAAATTGTAGCATTGTCCATAGTTTAATGCACTGTATTGTTGGGGTATAAGGTGATTTTTAGATAAAATAGAAATTAAAACTAAGAAGATATCTTCATAAAAAATATTTATTTATTAAGTACAATTTTTACAATTTCACAATTATTTAAAACTAGTTGAGGAAAACTTAACCTATTTAAGATTTTATATTTTAGATAAGAAGGGAGAAGAAAATTCTTCTACCTCGCTGATTTTAGAAAAAGGGAATATATAAAAATATTTTAATTAAAAATATATAATTATATTAAAACTTGTAGTTCGTACTTTTATTTTAAAACTGTTTGCCGATTTTCAGATATAATTCGCACCTTTATAAATTTACTCAAGCTGTTCACAATTTTCTGAGCCTTCTGAATTGTGAAATTATATAGCTTAAATAATTGATGTAAATTAGATTCAATCTAGTCAGATGATCGAATTAAATTTTCTACTATTTTTGACCTTTCAAATTCTTTCAAGTCTTTCAACTTATTGTGGACTTTTTTTTAATATATAATTAAGGGCACTTTTCATCTTCTTTCTCTTCTTTTTTATACTACTCTTCTGAAATAAATTTTCTTTTATTTATCTTTCAAAATAATTTGCTTATTTTATTGATATAAATATTTCTTAAACTAATCTTATTTATTTACTTTCTTACCAAATCTTAATTTAATTATTTATATATAATCTATATTTAATATTGTAAAAGGATAAATAAAGTTTTATTTTATCCATTAATTAAAACAAAATTATTTTTACTATACTTTTATTATTTTATTGAAATCATACCTCAACAGTATATCACGATGTTGTTTATATTATTGTTGTAAACATATTGCACACTTTCTAAAAATATAAAAAATGAATATAATTAACTCTGACTACGGAAGTAGATGTTGACCCTCTCGGGGGGTTCTTGTGGTCCAGTAAGCCCATGCATATTTTAGGTATTCTATAGGTTTTTATGTATATAATATTTAAAAAGTTATGTATCATGGTTACGGTAACCAAGGTACTTTTGATGGTTGCTGCTTTGACTCAGGTACTTTAGCAGATTATATATGTCATGACCCTTCTGAGTTGAAACATTTTTAAAAGCTCATGACCCCCCAGTGATTTTTAAAGGGTTAACCACAACCCACTGTAATTTTATTCCTATGTTAAACCACACTATATATAGGGTCGGACGCCTCCTATCTTGCCTGACATCTGCCTAGCAGTGCCAAGCTCAAGGGGCCTTCGGGTTCAGATCAAGACGGGATAGGCTATGGGCCCCCCACCTTGCTTAGTGTCGCTCGGGGATGATTTTAAAACATATGTATCAATATATTCTTTTAGTGAGTGCGTCGCTTATGCTTGCCTGTAATGTAGTGGTTATGTTAATGGTCATGACTTCTGGCACTGTTGGGCTTAAGTATCACTCGACTTGCGGCATTGTTGTGTATACATCGTGTTAAACTTGCGGCACTGTCGGGTTCTTAGAGGTATTAGTTGTCAACAACAATATGTTATCGCTGTGAGATTCATTTATCTTGCGACATATCGACAATCAGTTCCCCAACACTTTACGTAAATTTGTTGGTTTCCTATTGTATAACAGTTGTATTTATACTCGTATAATTCGTATATTTAGATCAGGTATATTTATATCAATCAAAATGGGATTCGCATCGTAATTATGTCACATGTACTCGTCGTATCAATCCCCTAGTCGGTTATTAATATCGGAATTAAACTGATTAAATCACAAATTCGTTCGAGTATTATCTCAAAAAATTAAGTTGTCCTATTACCTCGATGCGGTAATGTACTTTGGAGTCTTTAATTAACTAAATCATCGTTTCAATTATTATTGTTAAACAATACTTTACTAATAGTTTCGCGATTATCTCAGTAAATTTTCATTAACGAACGGTGATTAATTCGTAACAATTTCGTCACTGAGAGTTCTTGCAAAACGATTTCTAATTTTTATGAATTCGATCCATTCTAATATCAAATTCACAGTAGAGTAAGAAGTGCAGAGTACTCTATCATTTTAGACCTATTGATCAACATGACATTCAATTTTTATGAAACTGAGATTTACAGAAAGAAAACGGACATGAGGTTGTAAACAACTCCGGATAGTTTCTGTGAAATTAATTACAAAAGGAACATGATTAAATGTTTGACATGTCGTTTTTGGTCTTTTTCGTCAACATATTTAAACGCCGATGAAAGTTTAAATAAATCAACATTTTTATTAAATAAGAATGGATGGTCGAAATCATTTATCGAAAAATTAACTCATCAAACTTTAGATAAAATATTAAATGAGGAAAAAATAGTAATAATAAAAATCTTTATAATACGATTAATCGTACCATTTTTCCTAATACAAATTATAACCCACTTAAATCAAGGTATATCTTATCGATTCCTCATTTAGAAGGCTTTAACCATTTAAAATCATCAATTTTGAAAAGTCACAATACAATGAATCTAAAAATTATTTCACAATCATGTAAAATTCGTGATATGTTCAGGAATACATTTCCCACTCCTCTCGGTTTGTTCACCGATCTTGTTTCTAAATATACGTGTAATGGCTGTAACGCCACATAAATTTGAGAGACATCTCGCCATCTCTGTAAACGCTTCAAAGAGCATAATCGATTGGATAATGAGAGCAATATTGCTGAACATAATTTAAAATGTAAAAAGAAAATCGAAGAAAATGATTTTCAAATTCTATGACATTGATTTAAAAATTACTGGGAGAGAGTAACGTGTGAGGCGTCATTAATAAGATCCATGAATCTGTTGCGGTCGAAAAATAATGTAGCAATACATAACACATGTAATTATAAAAAGAAGTATAAAAAGAAAAGACTGAGGGGATTAATACATTTATTTGATCAAAAAACAGGTCCCAGGATCGTTTGTGGTTGCTCGTGTCAAGGGGGGCAGCATTGTATCGCAGCTAAAAAACAATAAATGAAGAAAATTAGGCAAGTGAATCGAAAGCCTACTCGATGAGAAGGACCAAATGACATGATAAGCCGCCGGAACTGAACTGTAGAACCCCGAAAACGTTGCGAAGAAGTTAGTCGCTCTAAGAAATAAAATAATTAATTAGAAAGGGACCAAAATGAATTAAATCACCTCTTGGACGACCCGTTGTTGTTTAGGGGTCATTAGACCCTCCACGCGTAACTTGCGACGAGACCGGTCCCTGGGTGTGGTCCGCGAAGCCATGGCATCTTCCCGAAGAGGGTTATACCCCTGTAAAGAAATGCAAATTAAATAAAGCAAAACAAAGGCTAATTAAAAAACAAAGACGGTAAATAAAACTTACGATGATTCAGGCCATGAATAAAGAACGGTGTCACACGATGAACAGTCATCGGTGACAAAGAGGCCTTGTGACCAACACTCATTGTCAGACACACGGCTTAGCAACACCAGCCCTGGCGAATAGCAGTTCGAGATTGGTGGAATCAACCAACCAGATATGGCCACGAAAAATATGTCACAACAAACAAAATATTGAGTGTTATAAATATAACACTCACTCGGACTAGTTCGCACTCTGAATTTTATTTTACAACCGTAATTTTATCGCAACTTTACGACACGATTTCTCTATATTTTGGCAACATCCCAAACTTTACAAATTTCTACGAACCGCTTTGCACCTTCTCGAGAGAACCAGTATCTGAGAAAACGACCCCAGGAAACTAGTTCCGAGCAAACCGTTGACGATATTACTAGAAGAGATTCACTTAAACCGACCGAGATTCCGACCGAGGTATTCAACTAACAGCGTCTATCAATTATTGTAATTTTATTTTGTATATCTATGAATTATTGATTAATTAATAAACGTTTTAAATGATGATTTTGTATTTTGTATAGTTTATTATTTATGAATTATAATCAAAACCCGTTTTTCGTCCCTAACTTAGTTTAAACCACTTCGTCGTCCCGTCGCCGCACTCGTTTATTATGCCCAGAAGAAACCTGCGTTCAGACGCCCAATGGAAGAGTATCGGCAATCACGCCGACCTGATTATTGTAGAGGTAGTGTCGATACCTATTGAAACGTTCCTTCAAGGAAACCGCGAGATCCTACCTAACGATGATATAGACCCGCAGGTTCGCCGTGTCGAACGATCGAACAATTAAGGAACATCTGTTAATTTCCAAATATAATTTATTCTATGTTCCGAGTTAATGCTATTAATATTTTATAAGCAATTAATGTTACAAGAAATGATATTGATTTTCTATTTTTGTATTTTACTTTTTTATGTTATTAAAGGTTTGATGATTTATAGGATCGTAATTTTATTTTAGTTTATCGATAGACCAAGGGTCTGATTATAATGTATGAGCCTCGACCGTAAAATTTTTATCTATTTTGAATTTGAGGTTGTTCGAGTGAATGTGGTTAAGCTGGCTCATACGGAAAGTGAAATCTGAGGTCCAGAAATGAGATTAACAAAATTAACAATTACCTTATCGATTCATACGATCATTTCGGCGAAAATAGTTTAAAAAATGCTAGTTACAATTTCTAAGGGTTAAAATTGTGCCCAGAGGTCGATAGGCAATTTGAATAATTAAAACAAACGCGGAGGCAACCAGTTTTAGCAGGCGACTTTATCGACATAAATAAATTAGTTTTTAACAATAATAATTTTTAATAATAACTAATAACAACGATATTATATGTATCTAGTTTTATGATTGCTGCCGATGGATAAAATTGATTTTTAGGATTAGTTTTCGGATTAAATGATAAATTTACGAATTTGAATTGAAAGATGATTTTAGTTCTCATAATTTTAACCGATTCTAATTTAGCTAGAACTAATGCTTACTCTAATACGTAAATTGTACAAGTAATGACTCGAATCTTTAATGAATTATGAATATTAAATTAGTAGATTAAGTTGACAATTTGAGACGAAATCGTCTCGTATTTTATCCTGCTAACATTATAATAAAATGTAACGGAATGGGTTCGCGAATGTCGGTAAAGAATTTTACTAAGGAATTTTTCTAAAGAATTTAAGAATCAAAATGCGGTTGCGAATGTTGAGTTATTTTGAATGAAATAGTGCGAAATTTTAGTTTGTCAATAAGGGATTCTATTAATAATTTAAATTATCTTGAGCGGAATCGTTACACTTTCGTTAATTAGAAATTGCTAATAATTGATGGATCAAATCGATATCAGAGTTTTATGACAATTTAAATGACGAATCCCTCCATATTAATTATACAGCAGATTAACCTCACAATGATATCTTGCGATACCGTATAACGTAAAACGGTTGCCCGGGGATTTGCTGTTAATATAAGGACTACGTAGTTACATTGCCGAAGATGAACTGACATTGCAGGATAATTTTGTAAGCGACACTCCGCTAGGTGGGGGGCCCATAGCCCATCCCATCTTTATTCGAACCCGCAGGCCCTTCAGACTCGGCACTGCAAAGCAGATGTCGAGCGAGAAGAGGCGTCCGACCCTATAATGTATAAGTGATCGTAGTTGGGTAAGGAATTAAAACTGGGTTGTGACTAACCCTTAATAGTCACTGGGGGCTCTGAGCGCGCAAAATTGTTACAAACAATTGGGTCGTGACAAATCCAAAAATTAATATTCAAGCTTCACACTCAACTTCTCTGTTAAAATTTTCAAATAGAGCCTTTATTGAATAATCGATTACATTATCACCATTCTCATATATAAGCTGCAAAAACTAATGTTAATTTAGTGTGAAGATGGTGGATGATCCGTCGAAATTAATTTCAATAAATTTTGAAAAATGGCATTCAGTTTTTTATCTATAGAAAAAATATGTTTCGTTTTTTTTAGAAATTAACTGTGTTGAATAATTTATAAGTATTTTATCAAATATCTAAGAATAATTAATTATGATACAATATATGTAAATATTTATAAATAGAAACAATAAAGAAATATGAAAATGATATTGAAAGATTGAAAGAAGAAATTGAGGAGAAAAATGTCAATATTTCAGGAAAAGATTTTTTAAAAATATATATCTATATGATTTTAATACAATGTAAAATTTTCATGTTTATAAGAATTATTTTTTTATTTCGAATTTCAAAAATATGCAATTTTTATGTACTGTATTTTCATTTTAAATGTCGTTTTAAGAGAATATACCGCCATTTATGTGTATATTCTTAGGTATTTTTTAATATTTCCCATTTTCGTTTTGTAAACGCAATATTTTTATGACATTTGGAAACGTATGGTTTTGATAAAATGTCTTTGAAATCATGAAAAGATGACTGATGCATCCTTTATATTTGAGAAAAGTATTTGTATTTTTTTTATAACAATAACATAGTAAATAAATGATTTTATTTCTCTACATAGTTTTTAATATCATTCAGTGTCTTCATCTATTTTTTAATTTATGATTTCATCATTATTTTTATGAAAAATCATTTAGAAAAGCAGTGGAAATCATTAAAAAGATAGAGCAGAAAAAAAGTGGGTAAAAGGGACTTATAAATTCGGTCTACACTAATCTGATACATGATGAGGACGTACAGAAAAAATAACTAACCAGGTGTCAAAAAATCTGATGAGACAAATGAGAATGTTCGAATTTGATAAAAACTGTGACACTATCTAAACAAAAAGAGAAAATGAATTGAAACAATGGAAAATAAAAAAAACAACACCGGGATCACAGTCTTGAAACAAGATAAAAAAAGCAATTTTTAAATGAGAAAAATTACCTGTTGGGCCTGTCACAAAGAACGGTGTATGAGAAAAGTGTCAAATGTAAAGTGTAATCATTGTTAGAAAAGTGAGCTAATGGGAAAATAATTTTTTCAATGAACTCACTTTTACTTGTTATAAATATAAAAAAATAATATTATTTTATAATTGATATAAAGAAATTATATTAACAAATAAATAGTAAATAACAGATGGATCAAAAATAATATGTAAATAAGGATCACTAAAACAAGGACTTTAGGAAGAATATTATGAATTAATGTTAATTTGGTGATAGGATTTGATCGTTGTAGTTTTTGAGGAATATTTTGAATGCTTGATGTTTTGCGTTTAAATGTTGTATGTTGATTTGAATTGTCTTTCCTACCCATATGGCTGATTAATATTTTAATGCTTATCATCTGAAAATATGGAAAGTTTTAATTAATTTCTAATTTAAAGAAATTATAAAATTTTAAATAAGTTTATTGATTTTATTTACAAATTTTAAATAAATAAATTGAATTATTATTTTTTTAAATAATTAATATTTATTTTCATTTTTAAACAATAATATTTTGAATGAATATTGTAACAATTTATCTAAATCTCCATTTGCTCATATTAAAGATGTTAATTAATTAGACGGATGCAATCGTAAGAAAGTTTAGAGAAAGATTATCCTGAGGACAATAAAACTTGTAATAAAAATATTAACAAAAATATTAAACAAAATATTAAAAAGGGAAGATTGAGGATAAAATTGGGATTCGAATATAAACCGGGAAAGAGAGATAAAGCGATACAATTAAATCCGAGTGAATTTTAATCATTCAATGTTTTAGCATTCCAAGCGGAGTTGTGATAAACACAATGACGATCGATCGAGCAATGTATAACGACACAATACGCATACTCACTG
>MQRK01255010.1:1448-16336 GCA_001938485.1 Girardia tigrina
AAAATAGAAATTATTAAAAATAGGAATTTATATGTTGTTTAAATATTACTATTTAAACATTGTTTTTTGTTAATAAATATTGATAATCCATTTTATTAATCTTTTATTTAAGACTATAACAGCTATAAGGCGGGTGAGGTAGAATTTCAGTAATAGATCTCCAACGCCATTGGGATTGTGTTCGGATCTCATTCACCAATATACATGTAATGGTGTAACGCCACATACATTGGAGAGACTTCCCGTCATCTCTGTAAGAGAATCCAGGAACACAGTCGCAATGAAGGTGGAAGTAACATTGCAGGACACAGAAGACATTGTAAAGGAGATATAACTTCACAACACTTTACAATTCTGTGCACTCAAATCAAGAATTATCGGGAGAATTATCAATTATTGATGCTGTATTGACTATTCGAACATAATTGAAATAATAATTCGATAGCATTTTTATCATTTAGTGCTTCTATTAGGAAATGGTTCAAATTATTCTTTCAAGTAATATTTTCAGAAATCAAATATTGTAGAAAGATTTAGAAAATAGATTTAGTATAACAGAAGTATGATAAAAGTTTGTTATTTAGGTGTCGGTCTCTGTCGTCAACACATGAAAAGGCAGATTCAGAAATGGCTATTCGAGATCATTTGTAGAGAAACTAACCAATGAGACGATAGATAAATTAGTGAATAAAGAACATGAGGGTAAAGACGAATTAGAACCCGATAAATTATCTAATGAAAATATAATCTATTGGTTACACGCTAATCGTTCCTCATTCAGAAGGTTACAAAAAATCGACTGTTTTAGTAAAAATTTTGAATTTAAAAATCATTTCTGAATCTCACAAAATTCAAAGAATGTTCAGCGATAAATCTCACACTCCTCTGAGTTTATGTTCCAATCTGGTTTAATAGGTGCAACGCTACAATCACTGGAGAGACGTCTCGTCATCCCTGTAAACGGATTCAGGAGCATGGACGATAGGGTGATGGGAGTAATATTACTGGACACATGGAGGTTGTAGAGTTTGTGATCGGAGGTGAAAACAACTAATTTTAAAAATTATTGGGACAGAGTCACTTGTAAGGCATTATTGATTAAATCACTTAATCCGTCCATTAATGTCCACACAAGTCTCTCTTCCAATTTGCTGAGAATATCCAATTAGTTATTGCGCAATATGATTGCATAATCATCAATTTGCTGCATATAAGACAGCGAAATTGTCGTTAATTCAGCCTGAAGATGGAGATAAATTCATCGAAATATATTGCGACAATAAAATTTGAGTTTAACGGCGTTCTTGATGAAAAATAAATTATCATTTATTAATTATTAGTATTTATTTATTATTTAATATTGTGAAAATTTCCAACATTAACATCATTAATCGCTCCATCTCCTCAATCGCGATCTCATTCATTCCTACTCGCAAATCAACAATCTTGGTCCCCAGACACTCCACAATCGCCACTCGTTCCAGCCGCACGGCCAGCGCCAACACCGAGTGCTCTCTCCCGCTGCTGTCACAGAGATTCACTCACAAATTCACAATTAATTCTCGATTTCTACTTGATCGAATTGATATTCACTGATCCGATCAATCGACGCGGCGTCACAGAACGACTCGCAAGATCTTCAAACGACAAAAACAAACAAATCTCCGTCGATATAAAATCAATTTTCAATCGAAAAATTGAGCATCAAAGTGAATCGAAAATGAGCGATTAGAAGCGATGAAATAGAATGAACGAAGTCACTATTCGAAAGACACGGTCACCAAATGTCGATCAACAGCGTTAAAAGTAATGAAACAATTGAATATTCTCAACTGTTAATTGAAAGTGCGCAATTTATCGACGTATTTAAACAAATGTTGACACTCTAATTTGCTGCAGATTAATTTAATGTTGCATTCGCGTGACGAAATAATCGGATTTTCGCTCAATGGATTTTGAAAAGAAATTTTGTGTTTCTCATGGTCAAAGAAATTGCGAAATAATCTGCAGTGAATTATGTTGTTTAAAGAAGTTTATCAATTGGAAGTGCTTCTGTGAAGTTGTCCCTAACTTCTGTCAAATTACATGCGACTATTTTTTATTAAGTTCTCTTGCTAAGGCGGCTAATAAGCGTAGATGTAATTGTGTTCAAGTTTACCGAATTTAATCAATTCGACTTAATAATTGTTTTTAAGAAATCTTTTGACTGAAGTAATGTTACTTATCAGATTAGAGGTTTTGTGTTTTTCTACTATATATATATTGTGAAAGATGATTCAGGATTTTCTCTTTGTGTAATTGCGTCGAATCCATATGCATTTGTGCCACTGTCAGTGCTTACTGCAAACATATCCAATAGAACAATTATAAGGTGGGCAATAAAAAATTGAACTAGTAAATGCGATTTGAGTATGAATATTTTTAAATTGTGACAAAATATTTTATTGAGAAGTATTTACACGTAGATTAGCTAATGAGACATTGTGGTCCAAAAATCTATGTTTAAGTGATGCTCAACCAATTTCTTATGAATGTTGGAGTATTTTGAAGTAAGTGATTACACAATCACGATTTCACATAAACAAGGTTCGTAAAAAACTGAAAATTGTATAGGTTACTTTAGGTTCCTTAACAATTTAAAGTTCCTGCTATTTAATTGGCTTGTTTGTTACTAAAAGGGAGATTATTGCCTCAAGAATATAAATTATATTGTATTTTGTTTATTAGTTTCTTTAATCTTGATAAAACAGTAAACATTTTGACAGCAAAATAACAATTTTCAAAATTTCTTGACAGAGGATTTTTCTTTTCAAAAAACAAAATCCAATTTGAGGTTGACAAAATGTCCAACCTTGTTACTGTAAGTGAGTGCTGTTGTTAATTTTTTAATTTTCAAAAATAGGAATTTTGTTTTTTTAAAAATTTCGAATTATAATTGAAATTAAAAAATGATATTTGAAAATAAAATTAAAAAAGGAAAATAAAGAAATGAAAATTTCTTTAAATAACAAATTTTACCTTTTTATATTTTTGAATAAATTTTGAAAGTCTTGATTTCTTTTTTGATTTAGAATGGAAGGGAATTTTCAACCTAACAGTTACCACATTTATTTTCAATAATTTCCAGGTATCAGTTTAATAATTTAGGTACAGCTTCGAAGTAAGGAAGTATTTGTTTGAACCGGTAATCATCAAAAGTGAACTGGAAAAATTACGGACGAAGAACATGCCATTTATTTGGTAAATTTTGCACAACTAAGACGCTCTTTCAGTTAACGAACAATGGATTGGCATCTCAGTATATCGAAAATAAATGTGTTTGAAATTCTTAAATAATTTAAACTGAAATGTTATCGTCGAATGAAATACCTGATTCATATTGATAACACCCTAAAATGATTATGAACCCAAAGACTCTCCAGGATTATATGAAACGCATTTCATAATAGCATTAGCAGATTATGATTTTGTGGCGGAATGTAAAATCATAGAAAGTGTCGTGTAAACTAATTTGTTCTCAACCTTTTGTTACTCGAACCACCAAAAAAAATATTTGCACGCGTGGCTCTCTTCCTAGTTTTAAAAAAATGCATTTATTTAATGATTTTTTACACAATATACATAGAGAAAACAAATGTGCAGTATAAAGAGTTTTTCTTCTATAAAATTTCTGAAGGATCTCAAATAAAATTGAGTCGGTAGACCTTCTAATACTCCTACACCTTTGAGATTAGTTGCTCGTCACTGTCCCGACAATGTTCCACACGATCAAAACAGTAGAGAACGAAGTTATTTCACGTGTCTTGAGTGTAATGTGTCATTATGCGCACCAAATTATCTCCGAATTTACCACAGTGAGCTCCATTTTGATGTGGATGAGTGATAAAACCCAATTCTAGTCAGTGAAATACGATAATACTGCAGTATTGATTGAACAATCAATTGTTCGTAGCTCAAAAAACTCATATTGTAACTCTTGCGTAATAAATATTTCTAAGTCTTTTGTAAATTTTCTATGCTGAATCACCTGTGTTACGTGTAAAACTTCAATAAAATTAACAAATCTCCAAAAAATATTCGGTAGTCAACGGGTTAATTGATTGAAGACACCGAATATTTACGACACAAGGGGCTTGATACCAATGGTAATAATGAGTTGTCAGGTATGACATTGTGAGGCATGATCACAGTCAATTCAAATAGTTATCATTTGACGAATACTCGACACATCGGTGCTCAGATATTTGTGTGTCATTGCTGCACATCTTGGCGATTGAACACACCAATTAAAATTGGTGATCACTTGTGCTGAAATTCAGTATTCTGAAAAATGGACAAGGCAGAAATTCGAACTATTATTCAAGATCCGGTTCCTGCGTGGAGCCTCAGCATCAGACACCATGCCCAGCATCGGATACGATACTAGTACGCAGCAAACAGTCTCAAGTTGGTTTAGGAAATTCGTGGAAGGTAATTTCAACCTCGATATTCGATTGGCACAACATTGCTCTCCAAAATTGCTCGCTGGAGGGTGAATTTTGAGAGCAAAAATAATTGAAAGTGTAATATCGATGCATAAAATACGCTGTGCGATCCACAAGTCCTTAGACTCGACAAGAAAGCAAAGTCCAATCAACTTTATTTTCTCAGGACCAGCACACACCAACTGAGAGACACAGTGATCCAAAGCAGTGACAGATGCTCGTGCAGTGTGAATTATTATTTATTATTTGATAATTGAAATTCATTCATTTATGATTAGTTAATCGATATTCATCGATAATTATGTGTCAGTGACAGAAAAAATGTTCATTAATCGCCTTATCGCATAGCAATGCTTAATCAACCAACCCCAGCTGCCGCAGGAGCACCCGCGGACGCCTCCGGTGTCGCCCCATCGAAGATCATGCTCGCTCAAATTAGAATTTTCCAAAAAACCCCATTCTTGATCATCATGTAATATGGGCGGGCATAGGACACTTGGAATGGGTTATAGTCAGAAAGTCAATTTCCTGTTTTTAATTATCGAAAGTGAATAAATTTCAATTTTGGAAAATTAGATTTTATTTTTACTATAAAAGTTAGAATACAAAAGCGTTTCTGTATTTATTCCACTTCTATTAACCAATTTGTGATTAAAAATTGTAATTAAATATTACAGTAAAGTTCCTCTTCGCCGACACCCTATATTAACGACAAATAATTCTGAATTCTCAACTTCCCAAAAAAATAGTTTTTATCAGGCACCAATTTATGTTTGCAATTTTTTAAAAAACATGACAAATTGCTAAAACCTCAAAATCAATCAACATTGACATTATATGAAGCACCGACAGAGGGTTCATGGGCTTATCAAGTTACTAGAGCGTTTATGCAAGCTGATATACCGCTGTACAAAATTCATCTGCAAAGCATTAAAGAGCTTTTTACTAGCATGAACAAGCCATTGTTTTCAGTTTCAAAGTGTAGATCAGCGGTTAAACTTATATGTCAGAATATACTAAAAGATATAAAGGAAAACATTCACAACAAGAATGTTTTCTTGGTTATAGATGAATCTGATATTAACAGCCAAAAATATGTCAATACACTGATTGGAGATATTTCTACGCCATCTTCGTGCTTTCTTTTTGATTGCAGGCCTATAGATTCTAGTTCAAATGCCAATATTATCGTTCAAATCGCTGATGACAATCTTCGCAAGATGGATATATCAAGAAATAATTTACTGCTACTAATATCGGATGCAGCTCGATTCATGACCAAAGCAGGTGAAACTATCAAAATTCTGTACCAAAATACCTTTTATATTAGTTGTTTAGCTCATTTACTCCACAATTGTGCTCTTACGATCAAATCATATTAATAAGATGTTGACAATCTTATATCAAGCATTAAAGCACTTATTATTTAAAATAAAGGTAGAAAGGAATTATTCTCTAATATAGGAAGTCCACCTGAGCCAGTTGGTACAAGGTGGGGGTCTTGGCAGTCAGCATCCCATTACTATTCACAAAATCTATCAGCTGTGAAAATGATTGTTTTATCTGTTGATAGAGATGGCATCATAGTTGCTAAAGCAAAAGAATCTATTCAATCCACTAATCTTGCTCAAAATCTTGTTGAAATATGATCAACTTATCTTCAAATTAATGATTTCGTTACATTTGCTGAACTTCCAACCTGCACAATCGAAAATCTTTACTCACAGATAAAATCTCCCAGTTTTGGCAATGATCCAGTCAAAATTAAGGAGTACATAGAAAATCGCTTGCAAAAAAACAATATTGTTAGACTTTTCAAAATGGAGTCAGACACCGTTTCTCCGGCTGATTATGCTCTCTTATTAAAATGTCAGCCAACATCGGCCTGGGTAGAGAGAAGTTTTTCTCTTCTCGGTAAATTGCTTGCCAAAGATAGGAATTTTCACCCTAAAAACGTTGTGTTTTAAATAATAGCAATGTATAATAAATAAATTTTATAATTGTTTTATTCTTTTTCCATTTTAGAGTTGTAATGTTTAGGTCAAAATAAGGTTAAAATTTTTTTTAATAAGTCACAATACGGTCAAAAAATAATCTATATAGTCAAAAAAATAACGTCAATGTTATACATTTTTAAAGTCAAAAAAAATGCCCTAGTTATGTGTGAAGCAATGTTGATCAAATCCTAAAATCAAGGTACAAACACCATCCTCTTCAAATTTATTGAAAATATTTTCATGATTTGATTTACATAATAATTACACCAGCATTGCTTTGATATATAAACGTTAGTATATCATTGTTAATTTAGTCTGATGATGACGGTTGATCCGTCGAAATTAATAACAATATATTCTGACGAAATTTTTTTGTTCTGTAAAAATTGTCATTTTTAAATATTTATATATAAAAACAGCCATTAAAAATTTTATAATTATTAAATCGTAATAAAATAATAATAAATTTAAATATTGCAATCTATTTTTCGTATTTAAATTGTATAAATACTAAAGGACTTTTAATTGAAAAATTGAGCTAAAACATTAAAATAAGTTTAAAAAGATAAATATATTTTGTAAATTTTATTAGACATGTGTCACGACCCCTTCGAGTGATAACATTTTTAAAAGCTCTTGAGCCCCCAGTGATTGTTAAGGGTCAACCACAACCCACTCTGATTTTACTCTGATTTTAACTTTACTGTGTGACATGTTCGGATGCCTCTCCTTACTTGACATCTGACTAGCATTGACAAGCTCAGAGGGCCTGCGGTTTCAGTTAAAGACAGGATGGGCTATGCCCCCCCCCGCCTAGCGCAGTATCGATCGGGGTATGTTGTATGGTAATTATATATTCTTTCGATGCCTGTGTCACTCATGTCTGTTTCAATATGTTCGTGATTTCAACTTGTGGCACTGTTATGTATTAACAAACTTATGGCATTGTTTTGTGTTGTCCAACTTACGGCAATGTTATGTCCGGAAACATGTAGTCTTGTGCATTGCCCTTGCTATTTTCCCATGCGTTTATCATTATGACATTTATACAATGCGTTGTCCATCTTTACTTGTCGGTCGTCATTAGACGCGCATCACTCTGCATAGCATGATCATATGTTTTAATAATTCATGGAATCATTATTAAATTGTGGGTGATTTACTACTCCGTCACCATGAATCGTTATTGCGGTTTTATCTAATCGCTACTATATCTTTAACAACTTATTTTCAAACTATCATTGGAGTATTACCGAAATGTTAGTAAATTGTTCCTAAAGCATTAACAAAATATTATCAAAACTTTATCAAGCATAATCAGAATAATGTCAAAATATTATCAAAACTTTATCAAATATTAACAAAACATAGTCAAAACATTACCAACAATCTGTCCACAGGTTTTACTATAACACGAATATCAAGATTCAATTAACCGTAATTGCCATTTATTAATGGTATTTATGTACATGCGCTAATTGTCGTCTTATTACTAAATATTATCACGAACTCACATTATTCATCGAATCTCTTCATTCACTCGCATATGGGCAATCGACATTACAAGAAAACTATCAATATATTCCTACCACTCGGTCACTAAGAATAATAACGCATCTGGTTCGCCAAGAATAAATATCTACCTCACTCTAGTGATTCGATACGCTGCCACTAGCTACACCTGCTTTACCATCGATTGATACTGATGAACTCCTCTAATTCTATCCGCAGAATCATTTCTTATCGGTCGCGTTTCTCTCTTCGTCTCCTCACTAATTATTTTATTGATCATTTCGGATTCTGATGCGCGGGACAATAACACCAACGACGGACCCGTGGTCCCCTACTGCTTAGGAATCATTTATATAACATTTTATTTGAAAAATGTCAAAAAAATCCGCAAACGGACAGCATGTCAACGCCTGATCGTGAAATTTGAGTTTGTCATTCACATTATATTTGAAAATATTCAATAACTGAACGACTCATCCATATTACCTTCCATACTGTTGCTACTAACCTTCATGGATCCATCTTCAAACTTAGAATCGATTGTTTCTTGAATTTCTTTCCTGACACTATCCTAATCCATAATAGCTCGTAATTCAACTGTCACCTTTGAAGAATTTTTCTAAATCCTTGTCAACGATTAGTGGCCGCGGTTCCATCAACTTACAGTATCCCCCAAATTGCAGTCTCTCTGGTTATACACTCTACAATACTAATATTACATGCATTTCCGATCTCAAGTAATCTCGTTTCTGCTCTGAACAGAACATATTTATTCTTCTTAATGCAAACACACCACACAATTTCTTTACCATCCGATACATATTATTAAATCGCGAACTGGCGACATATCCACAACTAAACAACTAATTTTAATCGCAGCACTCAACTGAATCACCATTCATAAACATCAAATATGACCGAACTTTCTCCAATTTACAAAACCTGGTTGCATAAAGCACTGGAGTTGATCGAGAACAATTGGCATCCATAAACATAAGCACAACCACGCCAGTGACCAAATATTTTCCCATAATCAAAATCCCCATGCGAAAATTCTCCATTCCCCAACTCCCCAATGATGAAATTTCCGTATTTCCCATTAAATTTATAAAAAAATTTTATTGTTATAATAAACAAATGATAAAAATGAAAACAACGATAACAAAATCAAATACAAATTAATAAAAAAATAATAAAAAATTACAACATTTTAAAAAATTTTATTTCTTCTAAATAATTTATTATTGCAAATAATAATTGTTCGACAAACTGCTGTGAGGGATTCCACAATGCTTAAAATTCCTTGCTTCAGTGTTGTCACCCAAGCATTTGGAGACTACTTGGTGGACTACGGAGAGATTTGGCTTGTCATACACTCACCTTGGGGAATGCTCAGACAGGTTTATTTGAAGGAAGAAAACGTCAATATGAAAATTTGTATTTAGCTGTCCATAGTCATATTAAAGGAAGATAACTAACGTGGAAGATGAAGTTCTATATTTGCAAAACTTTGCTAATTTAATTATTAAATTATTTAGGAGAAATAAAATTTTTTTAAATGTTGTTATTTTTTATGGTTTTTTTGTTAATTTGTATTTTATTTCGTTATAGACTTTTCATTTTAATCAATGAGGAGTAAGGAAATGGTGAAATTTCGTCAATGGAGAGTTAGTAAATGGGGAATTTTCGGCCATGGAGAGTTCGAAAATTTGGAGTTTTCATCAATGTGAAATCGGAAATTGGGATTTTTTTTCTGGAATTTTTGCATGGGGATTTGGATAATGAGGATTTTTCATAAAACCAAGCCCGCCATTCACCTCAACAACAAACCCTAGTAACTGCACTTTACAAAAGGGACAATTGTCTGTGTATATCTGTTTCTCCGATATTCGTTTTTGTTGTGTCGTCTAAAGTTATAATTTGTTCACGTCCTTGAATATCTACCTAGTGTAAAGACTTCTTAAAGGTCTGGCTTTATCGGTTTAAAAACAGTTTGCTTCGACTTCATGTTTTAGCTCTTACTGTTAGGAGCGTTCATAAAATATAAAATTTTTGAATCTTATCAAATTATTAAATAAACAATTACATTCTGTAAAATATTTTTATAAATATGTTAAAATAGATTTTCAGAAATTTAATGTAAAAAATTAATTTATGTAAGAAATAAAATAAATTTTACGGTAGGGTTATTAAAAGATTGATGTAAAGATTKATTATAAAGTAARAAAGTTAATTTCAAATTTGATGAAAATATTTAATTGAAATAAAATAAAAAGTAATTTAAAGTATGATATTTATTTGMGAAATAAAAGTAAACTAAACTATTTTGTGTAACTTTTAAATCAAAGTAAATTAAAAACGTAATTATAAATTTTTTTGGGAAATGGCCATTGGAATTAAAAAAAATAATAATCGTGAAACAATTAAATGGACTTAATTGAAAAATACGATTTTAATTTTATGTTGGAAAATGTAATTGAGAAACAGATAAATTTAAATGTACCATAAAATTGAAAAATTAATAAAAGACGCAACAAAATCTTTGTGACAAAATTTTAATTCACTATAATTTTTTATTAAAAAAATATAGAATTTTAATTTGTAAAAAATATATTAATCATATTTTTATTTATGTCTATTTTTATTTATAATGGTTGTGTAAAAAGAAAGTGCAAAAGTTCCTCAAAAATATTTGTTTAGAAAATTCAAATTGTTATAGAAATAAAGTTTTGTGTTCATGATAATGTCTTTTGATCATGAACCCAATACTTACTAAAACTTCTTCATGATTATTCAATTCTTTATGCTAGAGCTGTTCTGTTCTGAAATTCCTATGGCGTGTGAAGTTAACGCCTAGTTGTTACTAACCGATCTCTTATTTTACTATCCATAGAATTTTCTCGCTGTTTGTGCTTCCAATTACTACGACAATTGCATATTCCGCAGAAATTGCATATTCCGCAGAGTTTCATTGTGCAAACTGGAGATCCTACAGGAACGGGGAAAGGTGGAGAAAGTATATGGAAAAAATCATTTAAAGATGAGTTTCACGAAAATTTGAAGGTAAATTTTCTAATTTTGTCATTCATATGAAAATAGATTTATTATAATTTTTCAATTGAATTTAATACAATATTAATAATTTCATTCAATTGGTCATTGGCATAGACGTACCCCGTAACTATTTAAGGGACTAGGTGGTAAAAATAATATCATAATTCACCATACAATTTTTAATCATATAACAATGCAAATAGTAAGAAACAAATTGTGATTTTCTAGTTCTTGGAAGGCAAAGAAGTTACTAAAGGGTAAAACCGGAGCTCAGTAGTCCTAAAATCGACCGGGATTAATGTCACAAAACCAGACAATTATTTGTAATACAAGTCTACATAAGCAAACCATTAATCTGGTGCCCTGTTGGTGTTTATTGATAGAAATGATTTTATGCAATATTACAATACTGGTGACCAAAACGATTATTAACACTTATTAACACTCAGTATAAACACTCAAAAAACGATTATTAACACTTTGTCGAATATTTTGCATTTTAAACTTAAATGAGCAACATTTTTTTTGGTACCGTAGCCGTTTGGCCGTGGGTACACTCAATTATGAACAAGCATTATGGCTTGGGTTGGCATATTTTTTGAGTGTCTCAGTAGGCAAGTAACCTGGCGGCGCCTATCTCCTCTCCAGGTATGGATGGCCGTTGGCTCATATGAGCTCATCCGCCCTCTGCTAGGTTTTCTTTTTCATCCTACTAGGTGTCCACACACCCTATTCGCCCAGGTTGCTCTGGGAGTGGGAGCCGGTTTAGTCGCCAACCATTCGACCATAAGTTAGGGTTTACAAATAACCTGTAGCAGACAGATTGCCTCACCTGACCTGTATTCAATGGCCCCGCGATTTCGCTATCGGTCACCCAAATAAGTACTAACGCGGCCGTTGGTTGCTTAACTTCGGAGATCAGACAATATCCGGCGTACCCAACTGCGGCCATTGACGAAAGCTACTCTTAAAATTTCTGAATTTAGTTTAACTTTATCTTACTCTTTCTTGGAAGTGTTATTTTGATTTTTTCACAATTAGACATAGAAAATATTACAAAGCAGTTCAGACTAGAGTCCCATTGAAAACGTGTGTGTAATAACTAAAGTAATGTACGCTCTAATGTCTACTAGTCTTTTGTATCTACAAATTCAATTTCTTGTCTGGTTTCTTAACGTTTTTATTCTACACTTCGGTGTATAGACACTATTCTCACAGCTACAGAGATGACAGCGAAATATTAAACTGACATTTAATCCTATGTGTTGCTTGATACTTTCTGTCGTTATTTGAAATATTTTGTCATTTGTTTTGTTGAAAAACCATTGGCCAGTATTACGTATTAACTGACGATAACAGCGACGTTTAACTAAGTTAATTTGTAGAACAGCTTCTGCCAATGAGCAGATTGCTCACGTAAAGATTTTTAGTATCGATATGTAGTATTAGTGGTTCTTGGGACATCGTCGGACTTATTAGTAGCAGACATTAAAACTTTTATTATACCACAAAAAATGTTTAAATCTAATATTTAAACAAATTTTTTTTTGAGAAACTATGTTTTATAAATCTTAAACCGATATAAATAAAAATACATATAAATATTCATATTTGATTTTTTTATTACTTCTATAATCAATTTTAAATTACGATAACACTTTAAAATATTTAACCGTTTCATTTAATTTTAATACTTTTTTAAAATCGTTTCACATGAAAATTTTACACTTTTTTTACTTTTTATATTATATTAAAACTCTCAAAAATAATTTTATTAGCAATTTAATTGATCTTCTTAATTTTAGTAATTTTATTTTTTCGAATGTTACATATTTAATTATATAAAAATTTTAATTTGTACATATTTAATATAACCTTCTTTCAAAAATTTTCCTAACATTTTTAATTCCTAACATGTACTTTGCCCAATACACGCGAGAACTGAAGTCACAAAAAATTTATTTTACAAAATTTTGCCCATTGTCATTATTAAGTCGGGTAATTTCAGTCATTTTTGTTCGACAATGGACAAGCCACCTGAAGATTAACGAAACAGGACTTGCGAAAATTTGTGAAACAACAAGCGCCTGCATTATCATTTTTTCTTCATCTGTGTATTACGAAATTAAATATTTATGTAATTATATAAATGGCTCTAGCACAGTACTCACGGCATTGTTTCGATGGCAAACTCGGCAGCAAGTTAAACGGTCACAGTTCTTTATTACTTATTCCAAACAATCGGTGCTTGATGTGAAATACACGATACTCGCCCAGTGGATGACTAGTATTGACAAGTCGATGTTGGTTGATCGATTCACATAGGGTGATCGACGGGTTTGAGGCGCTGGTTGACATTGAACAACTTCCCGTCGAGGATCATACATTCAAGCCGCTGAAGGATGTGGAGATTTATAACGTGGCAATCCGCGCCAATCCGCTCGCTTGATTAATATCGATCACTGTTTTTTATAATAAAAATTAAAACAGTTATTTTTTATTTGACTTTCAAATTGTATTTATGACAATTTTATCTCGCGTCGAGTTTTGTTTGTGGTTGACTGTTGTTTCGTGAATCAAGCCGAATTGTTCGCTGAAACGATTGAAATTCACTTTTTAGAATTTATGATCAGTTAATAAAACGTTTACTTCCAGAAAATTGTTTTGAGCTTCTTTTTCGTATGATTGGTTCTTTCCAATTGACTTTCGCCGATCTCTTCGATTTCTAAGGGTGAGAATCTTGCACATTTTTCACCAATTTTCCTTTGAACTTGAAATCTTTTGTGGTAGGCAGCACGATCAGATTCCCGTTTTCGCCGATGATTCAGAATTAAGTGTTGGGCCTATTTAAAAATACGAGAATCAGCTTAAAATTTAAATCATTTTACCTTTTGTCCGGTGCGGATGAGTGACGGCTCAGCGATTAACTCATGAATGCTGGAATTATTTTTGATGGACACAGTGGCTGTTGATCGGGCGTGAAGTGGCAAACATTGTTGATAGAAGGAATCGTTGAAAACCGACATATCTATTCTGAGACCGGGTCCCTAAACACGTAATGTTATGTCCCTAATGTAGTTAAATAATGAAATTATTGTTTTCCACAATAATAATAGTTTATTTTCGATAAATAAATTTTGTATATAGAAGATACAGTTTTTACATGTGAAGCAAAGTTCTCTAATTCTTTTTCATGAAATAATTTGAAGAATTTATACTTTATAGATGGTATTTCCTTCAATGACTTAATTTTAATAAATTTGGAATTGAGATTTAACCACAACTGGCGATGCCCTAACGATGAAAGACGTTTTGTATTATAAAAATATGGGAAATAGTATGTATTATATTTTATAATATTTAAATAATTTCACAATAATAGTAGAATTTTTGTAGAACTTTAACTGCATCGTGTGGGACTATCATCTATTGTAGAGCTATTCACCTATTGAGGATGAAAAGGGTTTCAAATTACAAAATCAAAAAAAGATTTGGAGAACTTCATGAGATATGTAAATTATATTCCTTCTGCATATACAATTTATTTCTCAAAAATTATATTACAATTTCTGTTTCCAAAATCTCAGATTTAAATAATAGCCAATCCTAACAACTGTTGTTATGGAGTTGAGAATACGAAAGTAATGACGATCATCTAGAAAAATGGGAATCGCTTTTCCTTATACAATTGCAAAAGAAAATACTCCAAAATAATATCATTACTCACATCATCATTTACAAACATAATGGACATAAGTTCTACTCTCTTAAATATACGGTGGTTCAATCAGTACGCAGAACTTCTAACTAGTTTTTCAATTCTTTTTAATAACTTACTTTC
>MQRK01255012.1:0-14079 GCA_001938485.1 Girardia tigrina
GGAAAAACTGGACGATATTATTCGAAATTATGAAGAAAACGATATTATAGAGAAATGCAGTTCACCGTGGAATTTCCCTTTGGTTTGTGTTTGGAAAAAGGAGAAACAGGACATTCGAGAGTGTGTAGATTTTCGGCAATTGAATAAAATCACCGTTAGACCGGCATTCCCAATGCCGAATGTTGAGGAAATGTTGAATACACTAAATGGAGCAAAGTATTTTAGCACAATCGATTTAGGAAACGCATACCATCAAGTGGAACTTGAAGATGAATCAAAAGTCAAAACAGCATTCTCAACAAAGGATGGCCAATACTGTTTCAAGAGAATGCCATTTGGAATTGCGGTGGCACCAGCAACGTTTCAAGAACTGATGGTAAGAGTTTTGGGTGAATTAAATTGGAAAGAGGCAGTTGTGTATTTAGATGATATTTTAATTTTCGCAAAAGACAAGGAAGAACACCGCAAACGAATTGAACACGTATTTAGTAAAATAAAGCAATCGGGTCTGAGAATTAATGTACATAAATGTCCCTTTTTGGTTGAAAGGACAAAGTTTTTTGGATATTTGATCAGCAGAGATGACATAGAAATAGATCATACAAAGATCGATGCGATTAGCAAGTTTCAGAATCCTTCATGTGTAAAACATTTGAGAAGCTTTTTAGGCTTAACGAACTATTACAGGAAATTCTTAAAAGATTATGCAAAGTATTCAAAAGTATTGGAAGGACTATGCGGAAAGAATAAAGAAAAAAAACTAATATGGACGGAAGAATGCAACGAAGCGTTTCAAAAATTAAAGGAAAAGATGATCAATACACCAATACTAGCATACCCAGATTTCGGATAAGAATTCATATTGGACACAGACGCTAGTTTTGACACCATTGGCGCGGTGCTATCACAGAAAGATATATATGGAAAAGAAAGAGTGATTGCATATGGATCCCACAAAATGAACAAACATGAATTGGGATACTGTATTACGAGAAAAGAACTGCTGGCAATCTACTATTTTACACAACACTTCAAGCACTATCTATACAGCAAGAAATTTTTATTAAGAACGGATCATAAAGCTATTACCTTTATGATGACGACAAAGAACCCAATCACTCCGCAATTTCAAACTTGGATAAATTTTCTAAGTGGGTTGGATATGACAATGGAATACCGGAAAGGTGAAAACACTCTAACACCGATGCAATGTCGAGAAATTTCTGTGAAATGTTTGTACAATGTCAAACTATGGACGAGGAAGCTAAGAAGGGTAAAGTTAAAACAAGAATCCTAGCGTTAGACGATGAATACAAAGGATTCAAATTGCAGAAAGATAATGACGAGATAAAACAGATTAGATCAGATATCAGAACTGGGAAAACAAAGAAATGGTTATTGAAAGATGATGTCGTAAGGATAATGGATAACAAATACTGGATTCCGAAAGGTAAAAGGACTAAATTCGTGAAAGAAATACACAAGATGCTATGTCACGCTGGTAGCAAGAAAGTTTATTATTATTTGAAAGATGATTTTGATATGGAAGATATGAGAAAAATGGTAAAAGAAATTGTGCAAAGCTGTATGAATTGTCAGAAAAGAAAGACCCTAACAACAAAAACAAAAGAAAAACATGTTAAACAATCTGCTGATGAACCATTCCAAAAAATATTTATGGATAAAATCCAGAGAAATGTAAATTGTTTCAAAATGAGTTGCGCTTTCTTGGTCATGTGGTTAATAGAGATGGTATAAAAACAGATCAGAATTAAATCAAAACCATTTTGGAATTCCAACAACCAAAATACGTTAAAAAATTGCTCAGTTTTCTGGGTTTTTGCATTAGTATTATAGAAAATTCATTTCAAATTATTCTAAATTAGCAAGACATTTGAAATCAAGTGTAGTACTTCTAAAGACACTATATTTTGGACGGATATTCAGCATCAATAAATTGAAAGTTTTTGACAATAGCACCGGTACTTATTTATCTGGACTTCACGAAGACATTTATTTTGGACGCAGATGCATCATCAATACGATTGGAGCGGGTTTATACCAAGTAAATGATCATGGAGAAGAATGAGTTATTGCTTATGGATCTAAAGCAATGTCGAAACACGAAATAGTATATTACATAACTAGAAAAGAATTATTGACAATCGTTCACTTCATGCAATATTTCAAACATTTCCTGTATGACACTCGTTTTAAATTAAGAACAGATTACAAGGCGATTGTTTTCGTGATAACAATAAAAACCAATAACACCACAATTTCAGAATTGAATGGACTACTTGAGTAGTTAAGACATGATTTTTGAATACAGAAAAGGTGAATTACATCAAAACTCGGATGCATTATCGAGGAAAGAATGTATGGTATGTACCCGATGTATGACAAGGCATGAAGAAGCTAAAACAAGTAAGCAACGAACTCGAATTCTTGTATTAGATTAACCAGAAATGTACATTCCATGGCAATAGAAAAATGATGAAATTCGAGGAATAGTAAGAGGGATAAAGAAAGGAATAATACAAGATTTTAAATTTGGAGACGGATGTATTGGAACAGCTGATGACAAAATTTGGATTCCAGAAAGCTCTAGAAATGATTGCATTACTGTGAGGAATATTTAAATTTGGTATGTTGCAATTGGTATGTTGCATTTTGTATGTTGAGTTTAGTATTTGGAAATGTGTTTCTCCCACCCAAATGGAAAATAGATAATTTGGATGTTCGTGATGAATAGTTATTCGAGCATAGTTTACAGCATAAGATATTAAAAACCCTTTAAAATATTAAATCATTTCAAATTTTAATATCAAAAATTTAAATAAAGTAAATAACTTTTAACTAATTTTTAAATTGATTAAATTAATGTTTTTTCTAAAAATAAAATCATTTTTAAAATTAAATTAATATTTAGATAAAATTATTACTAAAATTATAAAATTAGAACTTTAAAAATAAAATCTGAAAATCATTTAAAATGAAAATTTGTTCGAATAATTATTTATTAACAAGACATTAACAAAAATTTATCAATTTAGCGAGATGTCAAATTATGAAAGTTTTGCTGAGAATTGTCCAAAAGACAATTCGAATGGTGATAAAAATAAATATGTGAAAACCCATATTGGTGTTATTAATAATTACATTTTTCCGTAAATTTTTATATCACTCGGGAGTCAAGAAAACATATTACTTCTTGATGAATGAATACGCTATGGACGATTTTACAAAACAAATTGAACAAATAGTAAAAAATTGTATAGGCTGTCAATTATCAAAAACATACATAAAAACAACAAAAGAAGAAATGATCAATCTAATATCGAAACGACCCTTTGATGATATATATGTAGACTTCTGTGGTCCACTTCCAGTAATAAATGAAAAGAAATATATTTTGGGGATCATAGACAGATTCAAACGATAAACAAGCTTGACAGCTGTTAATACTCAAGATGATGCAACTACAATCCAAACGATTATGAGACAGTTGATATTGAAATTTGGAGCTTTGAAATTCCTCAAGTGCAAATTGAAAAACCCGCGGGCAGATTTTCATTTCAAACTCAGCTTTACCCTTTCTTAGTAATCATGATAGAATTATTTACTTTCATTAAGTAAATATTTAAAGTAATTAATATTAGTAGTACCTGTGACCGGAAAAAAGCGCACATAAAAAAGCGCACGCGGAAAAATGCGCACACGGAAAAAATCTCATAGGTATAAAAACGCACATGAAAAAAAACGCATTTTTATATTATTAATTTAATGAAAAACAAATGCCACCAAAAATAAGTAATATTTCATAGAGTCTAAAATTTATTCAGAACCAACAGAAAAAAATTAATGAAAAGAAATATAAACTACTGTAGATTAGCTATAGTCCTTAAATAAGATAACTTGTCCTCTGTTTCATGATATTTTTCCACTGAACTGGCTATAATCGCATAGAGTTTTCTGTATTTCCTTTTAGTTGGTTAGCTTGTGTGTTTACTAATGTTAGCTTATGGCGCGCTAAATCTCTTCTCAATCCATCGAAAAGAATCCACACACTCGGATGACTTGAACGAAATATGGAGTTAAGGACATTGTGAAACCCTTCGCAACAATTAGTTCTCCCTGGAGATTGATCAAGAGCTGCATCGTAGTGATTCATGTTGTAATGTGGAATTGAGGACTTCTTCCGTCGGCACCTTGTATATATATCAAACAAAAATAGGTCAGTACGTCGTGAAATCTGTCTTCATCTGGAAAAGTACTTGCAAGGATATTAAAATTATCTAATGGCACGAACGACAATGCAGCCAGTGATTTTAACTTTAATTTTGTGTCAATGTTTGATTCGAATTCCGATTTTAGACCGACTGCATAAATTTTACTTATAATGCTTTGGCACAAATGAAAATAACATCCTTTAACTTCGGCATCTGGAAAAGTACATCTTGCAGCATTCATGCAAGCCTTCTCGAAGTCTAAAAGTATCTTTTCAGACGCCATATTTGGAACCAATTTTTTTCAAAATATTAAACATCTCCAAGTATGTTGCTTCATTCTTTTTTGTCAGCAGTACATAAACACATGGTGGATACGAATTTCCTACTTTGGCATGAACAGTATAAAGTTGATAAAACATAGTTGGTGCCCTGTCAAAAGTTCCGTCGCCAAATAGTATGTTTTGCCTTAATTTGCCCAGTAACTCTCGATCTCCTAATCGGGATCATCTAATCCAGAGTCCGGGTATTTTTCATTTTCAGGTTCTGAAAAATCTATCGTGGATGGATTCGGCAAGTGTTTCTTTGCTCGTTGATTTTGAAGAGTTCTCGCAAGGAAGATTGCTTTGGAAAATAAGCAAATGCATCCATGCTTACCTCTGTCAATATCTATCCAATAACATTGCGGGAGGTATCACTTATTGCAACCGTGGCTTCTATCATTCGGCTTTTAGCGACGTTTGCTTCAGCTTTTTGTGGACAGGAATCTTGGCAGTGACTGCTTGGATCTTATATAATTTTCTGGTTTTTTGTCTTCATAAGAGAATGGCACTTAGTTTGTCGATTTTCGCGATACATCCATGTATCTATTGCATGTCTTGTGCAAAAATGTAGGTATTCAAAACCAAAGTAAATAAGAACTTGTTCTCCTTTCTGACTAGTTGAAAACTCCGTTGCCTATAAATTAAAAACTGAATTAAAGAAAAACAATTTTTTACTATAATTAACCATTTTTAAATTTCTGTTTATAAACTAAATGTGTTTAAACAATATATATATATTTATTTTTTAAATTATTTAGAAGTATTCCCACTTATAAAAATTATTAATAACGGTTCAAAAAATTAACTTTAATTAATTATTTAGAAAATATGTTTTATTTATAAAAATTCTTTTCAATAAAATTCTGATTTTAAATATTGTAGATTATTTTAATTTTAAAATATTTAAAAATATATGAATTCCCCACATCCTAACAAATTCAATTTTATTTTTAGTTTTACTTTTAGAAATGCGTTTTTTTCCATGTGCGTAATGTTCCACGTGCGCTTTTTTCAGCAAACCAGTAGTACCATGCCTTTCTGAACTGATCTTATTTTAAGAATAAGTACCCCTGAAACGATCAAATCATACTATAAGGGATAGCTTCTAATAGTATCATTAGACCTAATAGTATTATTATAACAAATTTTTAATGTTAGTTCATGATACTATTCCAAAAGTATCACTGATATTATTAGGAGTTACCCGTTAAATTCATTCAATTATAATTAATGTTATAATATTTTACAAATTTCAACAAACTTTTACTTGATGAACTTTCATTGTCAGACTTCGGATTATTTTTTTCAGAATCTTCCCTAAATGATAACTTTTGAATTTCCAGATCTGTAATGTAATTATCGATTCTAGGATCATAGTCTTTGTCTGATTCTAAAGTCAGAAACTTTTCGTTCTTAGTTGCCTGTGGCGTGGAAAAGCTTTTTTTATTTCTGTTGGGTATTGTATCGATAATACTATCTATATTAAAATTTTACTTATTAAATTTCAATTATTTATGAGAATATTATAAAAATGCTAACTAATAAATTAACAAATTGTTTACAATTTAAAATAATTTAGTAAATTACTTCTCGGCTTCAACAGTGGAATCTATTGCAGCCTAACAAAGTGACATACTTTTGTTACCGACAAAAGGATATTGAGCGGTTTTATTCCATGAAAAATGATATCTGCATCTGTAATGTTGTTATGCAACTCGTGATTTATCTTGACGCACCACTATGTAACAGAACGGTGCCTATTTATTGATTCATCACCGCTCAGCTTAAAAGCTGCACTATTGCATAGTGGAAACAAGCATCCATCAATTCCGGTAGATTATGCAGTTTGCATTTAAGAAAGCTAAGTTAACCTGCCAATACAACTATAGGAAAAGCACTGAATTCGATGGTGGAGTTGATTTCGAGCGTTGATAGAAAATTTTGTATTTACCTTTGAGTTGGACGATTTAGAGGAAAAAGAAATCCCAATCTTGGTTATGGTGTTAGACGAGCCGGTATATGATACATGTAAGGAATTATCAAAGAAATACCAAGCAAATTAAAAGCAAATGGCACAGAGTGTTCGGTTTGAGTAAATTTGATACTTGACTAATGCTTGGTAAAAAGAAAATTCTACCGGGTCATTGTTTGGATGTTTCAGCGGCTGAAATGAACCGATCGATCTATTTTATGCAATGTTGTTCATTCCAAGTTTGCCAGAGCAGTTAAAGAATGAGATACAGTCAAGATTTAAAGATGATTTTACATTCCAAAGTGTGGTTAATATGATGAAAATATATGGCCTCAGAAACATAACAAAGAAATGGTGGCACCGATAACAGTAAATTTCGATGTGTGGAATACAATCGGATAGATCACTCACAAAAAATCTGTAAGAGTACATTTTTAAAATGCGCTTAAGTCGGGTATATTAAATATCATTGTAAAGTGTTAAAAAATGACAGTGGGGAAGAGGAACTAAGTCCAATATTTATCCAATGAATGACATAGGACCAAATTGAATAATTGTAGGTGGTAATGTAACTACTGGTTAGTGAAGCCTGTAAAAAGTCGAAATGCTTTAAGGAAAACTATGTCATTCAGACGACCATGAATCGTCTTTACAATTTTCAAGAGCCATTAATTAACTAATTTTCAGAGATGGGTCAAAATTTATTGATTCGACAAGAGTTAATCGATAGGAAGATGATTGCCACTGATAGCAATGCCACTTTTATCAGAACATGATATTCGAGGTAACTAATAGACAGGTAAAAAACAGAAGTCTGGTAAAGATTGACGGCAATCCTGGGTTAAGTGAAACTGCGTTCGATGCTGCTTAAAGAAATCGACTAGGGACCTGTTGAAGAAATCGTGGATGAAAGAATACATATAGATGTCGACAAAATTGCTGGAAATGACTATATTCTCATACATGAATAAACGATATGAGTAGATGGTGAGGACATATATATAATTTGGTGGTAAGGAAGTAATATTGTAAGTTATCATTGCAGTTACTGGACTTGAAATTTGGAGAAAATTAGAAATCAAAGATGATGACTTTGAATTTCAGTTTGACGAAAATTATGGGACTGCAAGTTGGAGGTTCGTCAATGATCATCCGGTTTGTAGAGTGTCATGCATTAATTTTTGACATTTCAACATTCCCGTTGAAGATAAGAAGCTCTTTCAAGAAGAGGTGAATTAGGAGATAAAAGAATGGGTCTTGATAAAGTTAGATAAAAATCGAGACTGAGAAATTCATAATATGATACACTTCATAGATGTACTGGCAGATAAAATGGAAGACGACACGAGTACGGCCAGTCGTGTACTGCAGGCTACTGAACGAACAAATTAATAACTATACAGGAGCGAGTTATGTTAGCTGTCACTCACAAATATGTAAGAGGAGAAAATTAAGTGCGAACTGCACTGTGATGAATTTGAAAAGATGTATATTCGCAAGTAAGGGTAGTCCAAGAAAGTATCAGGTGGAAGTATCAGGCAGTCATGTGTAATGACCAAGTATTTGTGATGACAAGGTTAGGTTTCGGCCTGTAAATTCTACTTTAAGTCTGTCTAAGATAGTTTAAACCATACTCAATAAGGAGCGAACGATGATGACACAATTATTATAGTACATATTGCAATGCATATGAAGTGGTAGACATCTTTCAGTGGTTTGAGTTAGAGTAAAACCGATAAAAAAAGATTCGCTTATATCAGAGTTGTCAAACCTGCAGCCCAAACATCAAATATAATTAAAAAGTTAAAGATAAATTTTATAGTAATTCATAAGTTATGATTATTTTTTAAATTATTTCTTTGCTTGGTCATTGACAACTTAGATTTATCAAAAGTGGAAATGGAAGCCCGAAAAAAGCCAAAGGATTGAACACCCAAGGCTTAGATAAAGATGATAAAAGCAATTTGCAGTGGAAAAGAGACAAAGAGATATTTGGATGAATGTAGATTAATTCTGTTTTATTCTGTTTTTATTCATTATTCATTTTTGATAATTGTAAAAACCACACGAACGTATGCACCAACCTAATAATTTAGATCATTAATAACTTATTTTAATAATCAGTATTTTAAAAAATGGAAAAGGCAGAAATTCAAACTATTATGAAGTAATAGTTCCAACATGAAGAAACAATGCGAAACATCAATAGTGTCTTCGGACACAATGCTACTCCATACTCACCAGACTGACTACCATTTCTTCCTCAATTTGAACAAATTTTTAATATGAAAAAAATTCATTTCCAAAAATGCCGTAAAAATGACTTCACAGGAATGTATAGATTTTCACCCACCAAATTTTATTCAATATCCTCAACAAGCTGCTGCTCAAATGAAAAATGTGTATCGATGATATGAGTGCATACTCTGATGAATGAAATAAATATTTGTATTGGTAAATTATCAATAAACTTTGACTTTAATTGTACAAATTTCATACTTGACGACCTAATATAAAAAAAATCAATAAAAAATTTGAAATAATGAAAATTTTTTAATTACGATATTTTAGTGTCATTCAATAAAATAATTTAAATTTATCATTACCGTTTGTAATAATGTATCCGTGATGAATTACAACGTCAGAATCGGCTAAAGAGTTTTGTTCTGGATCTTTAATGCTCTTCTCTTCGCATACTTCAACTTCCACAGGAATATTTACTAATGTCGATTTATCTCTATTCTCACGAAACGGTTTTATGTTTCCTTTTTGCTCGGGTTGAAAGACAGGAAAATCAACAACAGACTCATCATCTGAAATATGTAATAGATTATTCTTGATAAATTCTTCTTTCATTCGCTTGTGTGTTTCAACTGATTTGTCAGATTTTCGATTGATTTGACGGGACATTTTTCCGATTTTATTTTGTAAAATAGTTTCCGGAGGCACAGCTAAATCGATAGTATTGATAACATTGTTTTTGTTGGATTCGAAAATTCTTGGAATAAAGATGTCCGATAATCTGTCTGTGAGTAGTTCGTGTCTTGGAATATCAAAAAGCCGTTCGGGTTTCATGTCAATTTGTAACAGAGGAAAATTAATCGGTTGATAAGTTTTTCTTAAGGTGTGCTTTGTGTCTTTTTCGATTATTGATGAAGTAAATTTTGAAAGTGTTTTGTATGAGTCATCAGGAACCAATAGAATGAAATTGTCTTTGGATAGAATGGGATGAGTAAAGTGAGAATTTGTATTTCTATTCATTTTCAGCATTTTATCCACCGGTGTGAATGACGGGTTCGAGTCCGATGGTTCTGTGATGACGTCAGTGGCCGTGATCTCTGTCAGATCTTCGTAAGGCCCGCGGGGACTGCTCGAATAGACCTTATGTCTCGGTGTTCCTTTGGACCGCGCGCTGATCGATTTATTCACTCGCAAATTGTTCTGTGGTGCTTCCTTTGATCTTATACTATTCAGAATCGATGAGATATTAAAGTGCTGTTTCTAAATACAAATGATAATTGGGACATAAATAAGAATTAAAAGCTTACTTCGAGATTTTTCGCTACTTTTTCAAGTAATAATATTTCGTTGTCTGCGTCGTGAATTCGTGGTGGAAAATCGGCATTCATCTACAAAAAAACAAAATAATTAAACATATTTCCTTGAGTTTTTAAATAATATATTTATTAATTTACTTGTCAATATGCATATTTTGAATTGTCATTTATCTGTTGCTAAAATCAATTTAATTTATTTGATTCAATTAAACAAATAGTTATATCTAAGGTTTCTTTTATAAAAAAATTGTAAATTAATAAATTAATAATAATTATAGACCGTGGAAAGATTATTATTCGAAAAAAATTTAATTCTCAACTAAGTATTAAAGTATTTATAAACAAGTAAAAAATAGAAGACAATCATTTTCGACAACATTACCAAGATACTAACATATATTTCATCATCAGGCCACTGATTAATTTCTTGATTTACTTTTATGTAAATAAAAAATGTTGATTATGTTGAATGAAACATTTTAATTGATAATTGTAAAAAAAAGCACCAATCTAGACTGTCGCTTAAACATTAATTTTAAGGTCACGTAAATAAGAAATTTTCTCTTAAGAACTATTGGAATACTTACACAAATTCTTGAAATTACAAATTTTAATATCGCACTCACATGAGTAATAATACTCGTACTCTTTTTTGGCCATGTTCTCGAATTCATGTACAGAGATGAAAGATAGTCTCGCCAACATTTATTTAATCGCACCCAGGAGTGGCAAAATAAATTTCATTATAATATAGCGCTCTGGAAATTTTTTTATTGGCTTTACTAATTTGCTAATAATTAGAATTAAATATTTAGATTAGCGCAGTGGTTCCTAACCTGGGGATAATTACTCCCAGGGGGGTAAAAACGCAATTCTTTAGGGGTAAAAAGGCATCCACTAAATTTTAGTGATGCCTTAATTTTTTTGGGATAATAGGTGAGTTTATATAATAGTTCAAATAGAAATTAAAACACAGAGATTAGTATTTCAAAAATATATTTGTTTATTTACAAGATACAATTTTCTCTTTAAATATTTGAAAGCTACTTATCCTATTTAGGAATTTGTAATTTGGGTAGTGTGAGAAGAGGTGATTCTCTGACCCACGAGTAATTTTAAAAAGTATATGAGAAAATATATTATTAAAAATATATAATTATATAGTTATTTTCTTTCGCACCTTTTATTTTCCTTCTCACAAATAATTTTTACTTTCCGCGTAATAATTTTACTTTTTCTCCCTCTTGCCAACAATATTTTACTACTTTTAATAAGTTATATTAGCACTTTAAACAATCAATAAGCTCTCTTCTTAACAGCTGTCTTTCTTTAAACAATCTTTCTTCGATTTATTTACTCAAATGTACCACCTGTATTTACAATTAATTTCATCTTTCAAAAATCTTTCTTCGATTTGTTTAATCAAATGTACCACCTGCACTTATAATTGACTTCCTTAATTAAAATCTTTCCTTTTCTTTTAAAAATAATTCAAAGTTCCTTTCTTTTACAAATAATTCAAAGTGTACTTTTAAAAATAAATGAGGGCCCTTTTTTCTTCTTTCTCTTCTTTTTATACCCTTTTTCACATCCTAATTTTCTTTATTTACCTTTTAAACAATTTTGATTATCTTTTTATAAAAATACTTTTCAACTAACTCTAAACTATTTACCCTTTTTTTATTTTTAATCCAATTATTTATATATAAACTATATTTAGTTAAATAATGAGATAAATAATTCTTATTATATCTATAGAAATAGATACTCTAGTTGGCTAAGCTAAAATCAATGTATGAGTATCTATTCCTACTAACAAATAAAAAAACAAGCAACAAATAAAAATAAAATAAAAATAAAAATAACCTTGATTCATTAAAAAAATATTAAAGTCTTCACATACAACAGGAATTATTGCAACGGTAATTAATTATAATATTGTTAATAAACAATCGATTTATTTATTGAATTCTTTTTTTAGTAATGAAAATTTGTATTAAATGTCTCATTTCAATCTTGATTTACTGCAGTCAAAGTTCAACTTTCGTTAAAAGATCCTTAGCCTCATTCGTTAATGTCTTCATAGCGTTGTCTATGGTTTTCTTATTTTCATTAATTAATGATCGCAGGATATGTTTATAAATAATAAGAGAGCCGTTCCAAGAGTTAGGAATTATGCGGAATATCAAGAACCCACACTAGAAATATTTTCGTTCTGGGAATACCGGTTATTTTCTCCAAATACGAAAGTCCGTCATTGAAAACGTTTTTCTTTTGTAATTTTTTTTGTCGAGTTTATTAAAATTCAGTCTTACGTTATCCATTCAGTAATGCAGTAAGGAACAATTATACACACACAACTAAATACAACGTCACCAAAATACACAAAATACATAGAAATAAATACAGACTAAAAAAAAGAAAGTCCAAATCATCGACAGTTCAGAGAGGAAACTGGTGAGAGAAATTCACACTACAACATCTATTAATTATAACAAAATTATTTTAATACTTTTATTTATATTTTGTATATCCAAAACTTTGTTAATAAAAAAAATCAGTACAGTAACGCATTTGGTTCAAGTGACATATACTCTTTATTGTTATCGAAACTGAGTGTATAAACCAGTTTGAACTGAGAGTGGTTGAGCATTTATTCCGACGCATTATCGCGTTTGAGCTCCACAATGCGCACACGCGATGTGCCGTGACTCAGTACCCAGTCTACCGGGCCATATTGGTAGTTTGAGATTTAAACAAGTCATATATAAAGTCATATTTAAACAAGTCAAGTTCAATTGTCTCTCATTACGTATAACTATCAGTTTTGAAATAATTACAATATTATTTACTTTTTTAACTGTAAGTAGTAACAAACAATGATAATTAATCATAATTAGTTTTTTCTCAATATTCTTAAAAGTAAAATTTAACATTTTTATTTTGTCCTTACATAACTTTTTTTACGAATATTTTAGGGGTCATGAGTTCTAATACCTCAAAAAAGCGCTCATATAAAGAAGCATTTTTACAATGGGGATTCACGAATATTCTATATAGGAATGTGGAAAATCCTCAGTGTGTTCTATGTAATAAAGTGCTTAATACAGAGAGCATGAAGCCGAGCAAATTAAAAGAACATTTCGAGAGAGTTCACAAAGAGTTTGCAGATAAAGATATAGATTTTTTTAAGAGAAAAGATAGTTTTCTGAAGTCTGTGCGATTTGATTCAACAGGAAATATGCAAAAGGCAAATGAATCATATCTTCAAGCTTCATATCAAATTTCTAATCGTATTGTTATGAACAAAAAACCGCACACTATAGGAGAGGATCTTATCAAACCTTGTTTGTGTGATGCAGTATCACTCGTCATTGGCGAGAAACATGTGACTAAGATCAAACAAATATCACTTTCAAATACTACAGTTCAAAGCCGCATTTCAGACTTGAGTAACGATATTATGACAACCATTATTGATGAAATGAAAGTAAGTTCTATGTTTGCACTGCAATTAGATGAGTCTACAGATGTAGTTTTGTGTTCACAGCTACTGGCATTTACACGTTATATTAAAGATGACTGTGTAAAAGAGGAATACCTGTTCTGTAAGTCCTTATCCACCACTACACGTGGAGAAGACATTTTCGGTGAAACAGTTTATTGAGGAAAACGATCTGGACTGGTCAAAGCTGGTCGTCATTTGTACAGATGGGCGTCCGCTCTGGATTTCAAGCACTCGTGAAACAAGTTGCTCCTAAAGTTTTATCCTATCATTGTCTCATTCATCGCTACGCTTTGACTGTTAAGACGCTTCCACCAGAATTACTAAGCACGTTGAATGACATAGTGAAAATTTTGAACCATGTTCTTGGCAATGCAACAAACACCAGATTATTTAAAGTTTTATGTGATGAAGTTGGTGCCAAATTTAACTCTCTTTTGTACCACACAGAGGTACGTTGGTTATCACGAGGCAGGGTTTTGAACAGGGTTTA
>MQRK01255016.1:0-13537 GCA_001938485.1 Girardia tigrina
CATCTCACCGAATTCTTATCTTTAAAGACTTTAACTCCCAACACTCGCACCTCTTTATCCATTGAGAGATTTTCTGGTTTTTTTGCATTTAAGACTAAATTTCTCGAACAGCATTCTAAGTTCGTCAACTGTGATTGTAGATTCGTCAACGTAAATGTCATTGATGTACGAGTCGGTGTTTTCACGTGCTCTAGGGTCAAAATTTAAAATCCACTTGACAATTTCAGTCATAATGGTCGGAGCAATATTTAAACCAAAGCCCATCCTGGTTAGAGCGTACTTTTTTCCATTAATGATACATGATTGATAACGCCACATTTCCTTGTGAACTCGAATCTGAATATACGCCTCTGATAAATCAAGCATGGAAAATCTTGATCCTTTTCGCCGCCAGGTGCGAAGTTTTTCTAAACATATATCTGGGGAGCCACTGTACACGTCTACATAATTGTTTAATTTCCTAAAATCAAAGATCGGTCTTATCTTGGATTTGTTAACTTGCAATATTCCAAATATGGGTATAGGTCCTATCGATTTACCCATTTCCTTCTCGTCATAATCGATTAAATAACCCTTCTTCATCCACTCCTCGAGGATTTTCATTGTAGTCATGTCTTTCGATTTGTCATCCTTAAAGGTCGAATGTCGAATTTGTAGATAAATCGGTGCTTCATCTTTCCACTTCCATTTAACCGTCCCATTATCCTTAAATTCAATCTCATAATTGTGTTTGTTCAGGCTAACACTTGGCACAACACCCGTGACAAAACTTATATTATCACCAGCCTTCATTAGTCCTTCTCCTACACACACACCAAATTCGATAATACCCTTATTAATTTTTACACCCCCAAGTTCACTTATAACATCCATACCAATTAAAATTCCCAAATCATAGGGTAAGTATTTCATGACAGAACATTCTACTTTCATAGTTCTATTTTCTATAGTCAATTCCACATCACTAATCCCCACACATATATCATCGCCATTAGCCAAAACAATTCTTTGCTCATTTGACTGTAACAAGTTTCCCTTGATCAACCCTTTCAAAACAACAGTTTTTGAGCAACCCGAATCTATCAAAACTGTAACCGACTTGTTGTTAACAATGACAGTCATGGTTGGCAGCGCCGGAAATGTCAGAGGGAGAGAGCCGGCGCCTACAAACTCCCCTGTCCGTTTCCCGACTTGCAATATTTTGCAATATGTTTACATTTATAGCAAATTATTTGTCCATTAGATTGCCGCTGAGAATTTTCATAATGGTTTACCCTTGTTTGTACAAGATTTCCGTCATGTGGTATACGGGGTTTTGTAAAGGAACTCCTTCTGTTGGGTATTAAATTATCTTTAATCTCAAATATTTACTTTTAAAACACAAATCTCAAATCTTTAATATATAATCATAAATCTTTATTTTTTAATCTTTAATCGTAAATCTTTATTCTTTAATCTTTATATCTTTGGTCTGACTCCAATTAATCAGAAGGGACTTCCAACATAAATATATGAATAATGAACACAAATTCTTTTATGAAACTTTATTTCAAATAACAAAACTTAACAAGTCAAAATAATAATAATAATTCAATTCTTGATGACAGAACACAAACACAAAACAATATTTCGTACGAGTTAATAGATTACAGTAAAAACTAAGAATCTCCCAAAACGAATGATATTTTACTTTTTAGAATAAACCTTTTTTACCCATACAGGATACTTATGGTTTACCAATATTTTAAAAGAATAAAATAAAAATAAAATAAATTTTGTATTACGTTACTTGTTACAGAGACTTCTTCTTGCAGATATTTTTGGGCAAACAAAAACTAAATTTGCGCTGTTTATATAGCAGTTTTCATCAGCCTTGAAAATTGATGAGATAAAACAAAGACTAAAATATTTATAATTTTTGATGAAGTAAAACAAACATTTATAATTTTTAATTCCAAGTTTTATTAAACTAAATATTATATTGTTTGAAATTAATAATTTTACTAAAAGAATTATTTAAATATTTTCCTTTATAAAATTTTATCAAAAGTGTTCACATGTATTTTTCGAAACCCTAACACTTCTACCGCCGCTAACCTCACCTCGTTCTTTAGAAACAATCTTGCCATCACCAGCGTTTTGTACCGCTGACATTAAACTTTGTGTGACGCATTTTTCAATTCCTAAATACCTGCGACTATATTCAACCATTTCGGTTAAATCTTGATCACCGGCCTGCTCTAAATTCAATTGCAACTCAAATGGCAATCCAGCCATAAAGGCCGCCTTGGTCAGATCGTCGATTTTTGATGCCAACATCTTTACTTGAGAAACGGAATCGTCAATAGTTTGTCCTTCTTAATATTTCAAATTAATCAGTTGGTTGTACGCAGATCGTCTGGTTAATCTGAATGAATTGTCCAAGATATGCAGTACTTCTTCACAGTTGCTCTGTTTCTTTTCATCCAATTCCATGTATATATTTAACGGAACATCAGTCAACAAAAAGGGAAGATATTGGGCCGGATCCAAAATCCCCTGGATTTTCATAATCATCTTGAACTTTTTCTTCCAAATTTCAAAACTGCCGTTTCCATTAAATTTCTCCAAATGAGCGAGTATAATTTTTAAATCGCTTATCATTGCCCGGATAGCTTGTAACAACGAATCACAAATCTATTAAAATTTATTTTTCACTAACAAATACTTTTTAAATAGATATTATTTAAACAAATAATTATYTATATTTTTCATGTTAAATATTTCATTTAAGAAATAAATTTAACATGTAACAATAATTTTAGTATATTTTCGTGATTTTTAATTTAGCCGTATTTTATAAAGATATATTATAATATTCAAATATTTATAATTTAATATAAGAAATTAAAATATCTACTTTTAACCTTATATCTCTGACACATAATTTTAGTAGCGTGTTTGCCGATTTCATTATTAACTGAAATTTTATTACTATCACAACTAGAGATTTTTAAACAAATTTTCGTTTCAACTCAAAATTTTTATTCTACTTTAAATTTGTAAAAAACATTTTAAACTTAAAAGTAATTCATTATATTCTATAACATATTTTTGATTTTTTATTACATCAAAATTTTATTATGCGCATTTTAAATTGCATGACAAATAAAATTAATTTATTACATTAAATAAAATGCAATTAATTTGTAAAATTTTAAAAATATTTATTAATAAACATATCAACGTCCTCGTTCAAATTCTAGCACTCTATAAAGAGGTCATCTCCTCAGGATCAGTACCACAATCATGGACCAAAGCATCCACCACCACGATCCCAAAAAATGGCAAAACAGCAGAAGAACTTCTCCTCCCTGACGCTTGGCGCCCCATTGCCAAGTCAAACACCATTCCAAAAGGAGCCGCAGCTTTCATCGTCCACTAATACAGGGATTGGATTCTCCACAAAGAAATAATTTCCACTCTCCAAAAATCAATTGAAAGCGTTGAAGGTTGCCATGACCAAAACGCCGTTGTCAACTTTAACCGTGACGACGTCAAAATACACGTTAAAGCTAAGATCCCTAAAAACTCATATATCTTTTTCGGAAACCTAAAAGACGCATATGGAAGCGCACAACATCATCTCCTTTTCAAAACCTCGAACAAAATGGCATCGATCCAAACTCCCTCAACCTCCTCTGCAGCCTCTACAGAAACAACCCCACCTCGGTACAAATAGAAGGTAGGAAAATTGGCACTATTAAAATCAACAAAGGTGTCAAACATGGTTGCCCCCTCTCTTCACTTCTATTTTACCTCTACATCAATGGTCTCATTAACAACATCGAACTCAACTTCCAAAATTGCGGATATACCCTCGGCAACATCACTTTCCGGATCATTGCCTACACTGACGACATCGTACTTATCGCCAACAACAAAGGCGACCTCCAAAAAATGATCAACTCCACCGTTTGAACCGCTGAACAACTAGATTTAATCTTTCAACCGAAGAAATGAGGTGTCCTCACTATTCCTCCAGTAAACACCAAAAGAACGAAACAACTTAATATAAACAAAACCCCAATACCTTTCGTCACAACTCAGGAACCGCTTTCTAGGAGCACCAACTCCACAAGAAATGTACGTCAACCCTCTAAAAATGTACCAAAATGTGGTACCTAATCTTAAGAAAGTTGAAAAATCCGATCTCAACCCAAGACAGAAATTCACTGCTTACAGACTTTTCCTTCACTCTACCCTACTTTTCATTTTCACCACAATAGAATCACCTACAACCATTTCTCCAACACCCACAATCAAACCCCTGTCTTCGACACGAAAATTAGAAAAGAAGCCCAGAAATTTATGAGACTCCCTCCCGACAACCATTGACCACTTTTTCTATACCACAACCGCAGAAGGATATCAGATGCATATTCTGTCCAATCAATCATCTACATCTATAGTCTAGTAAATTGAAAAGACCCTCAATTGAAAATATCAATTCTTAACGAACTCACGGCCTTCTATAACTTAACTGACATGGACGCCATCTTCGAAGACCTGAACAGCGACTCACATAAACCCTTCCAGCACGATGCATGTCAATGGAACAAATTCAAAAATACCAAATGCACACTCAAAAGAGAACTAAGAATCTCAATAAACCTAGACTGGATACCCGATTCCAGAAGAGTCAACATCCGCATTGAATTCCTAGACTCTAACGCCTTTATCAACATCACCAACGACAAGTCCATCTCCTCCATCCTCTTCAACTACATCAAACAAGCTCACAAACACCTCTTATCTCAAGATAAGCGAGCAAAAGATATCTTTTCCCAAACAACCCTCAACCAAAATCTCAACAAAATTATCATGAATGGTTGGATCACCTTCAACGCAGGGTACTTCATCCAACGTGCAAGAGTGGAACTCACAGCATGAAACGTCCAGTCACACCTCTACAACTCTAACCATTCAAACACGTGTAGACGATGTAACTTGCTCCCTGAATCCCTAATGCACATACTAAATAGATGCAACCTCACTTTACCCTTCGGACACTTCCAGCACAACAAAATTGCCAATGACCTCGAAAAATTCCTTATCCAAAGATTTTGCGTAGAACCCGTAAAGAAAGAAAAGAACCACAAATTCTCAAATGGATCCCACAAAAGACCCGACATCCATGTATCCCTCAGAGATAACCTAGTCTGGATCATTGAAGTGAAATGCCCCTTCAATACAGAAGGAACCTTTGAAGATAAGCATCAAGAAGCCAGTTCCCACTACCTTGACGTCAAAGCTAACCTCGAAAACCGTTTCTTTAAAGAAATCACCATCTTCCCTTTTGTAGTAGGCTTCCTATGGCGATTGGATAAATGGAACAACAAAGTACTAAAAGAAATAGTTTGGCAAAAGACGACATACTCCAATATTCCACTAGAGTCGCAAAACGGAACATCGAACTCTGCGCTACTCACTATCAGAACTTCATGAAACACATTACCATAGAAGAAATAAATAACGATGCACTGCCTAGCACCAAAGCAATCGAAAAGCTCTAACGATATCTTCCCTGCAATATTGTATAGTTCCTCATCTTGAGCTAATGAGGGTAGATCATAGCTCAGATTTTAGACATCTTCGGATGATCTTACGTGACTTAATTACACTTAAACAGTGCTATTAAATTAAATTAAATTAAAATATGATACTCATATTTATTACGTTCTTGGGTACGGACATTCTTCCCTAATGCTTTCGATGACCATATTTATGTTACTAGTTTACATAGTAGTTTATCATAAACCTTTATTCCAAAGAAAGAAGCTCCAACGATACGTATATATTTTGAGATGTCATAAAAATACTTCAATATATTTTAATTGTATTTTTGGATATTTAATTATAAACAGAAAATATATTTTAAAGAAGATAATAAGCACAAATTTATTAAACACATTTAAAAATAATTTTGATGCTTAAAATATCTCGAATCAATTTTCACATATGAATCGAATTCTTCGCTTTCTCTTTTTCTTCCTTCTTCTGTTTCTTCAACTCTAAGCATTTCTTCAGTTCATTCAAGCAACCTCCAACACAAGATAAATCTTTATCACATTTCTTTGCACAGGTTCCTGAATCGACAAAGCAGGTAACACTTCCGAAAAGGAAAGGAGTGGTTTCATGAATGATGGTGACCAAAGTAACGATGAGGAGAGCGATCTAAATATAAAATGATTAACATTTCTTAAGTCTTCCAAACTTTAAAATGTTACCTTAATCATGATTTCTATTAAGAATCTCTAAAAACTGCTTTATATATATTTTTCGTCATTGTCGTTCATTTGTCTTCCATTAAGATTAGTGTTTACCAAGGACTTAGTTTGTTTTATTTGTAAATCATTAAGGAAAATATATTCTATTTATGTTTTTTTGATTGAATATTCGAAAATAGTCGTTTGTTTATATAGGGAAACGATAGTTTACACAGATATTATATGGTAATAAAACATTCTTGAGGCATAATGATATCTTGAATAAGTTGAAGTTAGGCATATTACTAGTTTAATAATATTAATTGGTTTAAAAACTCGGAGGAGTTGTACTTTACTGTTTTCGAAGAGCTTCTTTAATTACAGTATTCATTTAAAAAAGAAAGGAAACTTGATTGTTAAAGATATTACGAGTAGGACGATTGATAAATAAATTTTTGCTCAAAGTTTTCCACCTTGTCATTGTTTTCTCAATATATAATTGTCATGGGTGTAGCTTATTATGTACTGTTGCTTTTCCAGATTTCCTGGGACTACAGTAACAGACATCGTCGATTAGTATCGCGACACAAATAGTATCACTATATAAAAATAGGCTACACACACACATGCGTACCTGGGATGGTAAGTGTATGGGGCTACCGCCACTAACTCTACGTTTTCTTGCAGGACACTTTTCCTCTTGCTGTGTCCTGTGTGTGTGCTACAAATGTAGCAGGTGCTCTCTGCAGCTAAAGAGATAAGAACAAATACAGTAAATACAAATTCAGTCAAGATCTGCTTCCTTGTTACGTGTGTATGTGTATGTTGATTGGAGTGGGTGTATCACTTACGCTAAAAACACGTTTTTCATGACTTTCATGTTGTTTGAAGGGTCAAACAGTTTCATGGGTGGTCCCATTAACCAACTTTTACTTGTCCTATTAAGCGGCTGCTTTAATATTCGAAACATAGGAAATGATTCAGTCCCACAGAATTTGGTCCTATTAACCAGTGGTCCTATTAAGCGACTTTCACTGTATTGAAATCATATAAAATTATAAATAAATATAATAGGATTTACATTTGAAGAAATTTTTTTAATTTTAATATTTTATAAATCCTTTTTAAATCAATTTATATTCGATTTTAAAATTTTTTATGATCAAACGATCGTTTACAATGTCTTTCAAAAAAGAAGTAATTGAGTTCGTGTTGCAAGGCAAAAGGTAGTATACTGCAAAACATCATTTCAAAGTTAAAAACAGGGAACATATGATCATTCTATGTTTCCACAGTAGTTCAGAAACAAAGACAAACTTGTTCATCAAAAACCATCAATGAAAATAACCTTGATAGAAAGAAGAAAAACTAATTTGTGACCCATAGAGAGCAGCAGATCATAAGCTATGAGATAATATATTTTAAAATACAAAAAATAAAAGTTAGTCTAAAGTATATTTCAGATATGGCGGAAGCATTGAGTAAAGAGTTTAATATTAATAATAGTTTGTTAAGTAACATCAAAATCTTCTGTTATTTTTTATCGAATAATTTTTTCCCATATCTTTGCGTATTCTTTTAAGAATATCGTCGGTAATTGTTTGTCTCTTTTTTCGGTTTTTCACCTGATCTCCCTACTTTGGGTTCATCAGATCATCAAATTCATTACAGTTATCTTCGATAAGGTCAAAAATTTCGATAAAGTAATTGTTAATTATCAAAATGATGCGTAAGCATAATTAAGAAATAAATAAATAATTAAAATAATTAAAATACAAGCAGGAGATATATAATTTTTTTTTCCTTTAAAGATGTGATATTTTGTCTTAATAATGAATGCAAGAACTCCAATTATATTATTTAGACCAAAAATGGTAATCAAAACCACCATCGAAGGAATTGGTTAATTCATGGATCGGAGAAACTTTGAAATAATTGAAAACCTTAAGCATACTGTAAGAAAGTTTACTTATCGATTCTGATAAATAAACTTCCTTTTTGATAAGAATGTTTTTAAGGAATTAATAAACCAAGCAAAGATAATTCTAATATTATTCAACATAATCACTCACAAATAAATGTAAAAGTAACAATGCATTAAAAAAGATACTTCTCTTATAGAGGAACACAATATAGTATAATATATATAGTATAAAGAGATTGAAAATTTTTCCGATAATTAATGGTGACCGATTGATTATTAAATAATTGAATCCCATAGATTTAAACTGAAGTAAAATCAAAAGAAATATTTTTATTCTATAAGAGTCACACGAAAATAAATTCCAAATTAAAAAATTTATAATATGAATAAACCTATAATATAAATCTGTAATATAAATAATATTATATTTTATATTATATAATTTATCCATTATTTGCGTACTTGGAATTTTAAAGTCTTTGTGAGAGAAAATTCTGAATTTTGTAAGTCTGTTGTTTGTATGCTGTTTAGATTTGTGACTCTCCTACTCAGATGGGATTGATATTTTATTGATTAATTATTTACATCTAATGAGATTAATGTTTAAATACTAATTAATTAAAAGTTTAATAATTATAAATTTTAAAAATATTTTTAGAAAACAATTTTAACTTATTGAATTTAATATAATTTAAAAACTAATGTTTATTTTAAAAATTACTTAATTCATTTTTTATCCAAAAAAAGTTTGAGAAATTAAAAGTTAATATTTGAATATTATTTTTATCTCATTAATTAATCAAAAATCTGAATATATATGCAAAAAACATATTAATCAAGAATGATGCTTTCCGCAGATTATGCTACTGAAATTGAGTCCGTTTTTGTTGTTAATAAAAGTTTTCACACAAATTGTGATGTTACTAATAGTCTTTATTTCTATTTTCTGATTTTGTGACTTTTCTAGACGGTTTAATTAATCATATTCCATAAAATCTAACCTTACATAAAAATATCAAATGATTCGTTTAACATTTCTAAGGATCTTTTGATTTTGAGAAGCAATATTCTGTTAGACTCATTCAGTTAAAAATTGATCGATAAAATTCCAATTTCCATTTCGACTAAACAATTTCGGATAATCCTCATTCGGAGATGAATTGAGTATCGATGGAATTAGGAGAGTTTTTTGAAGCGTTCGAATGATTTCCGCCCAACAATCGTTGGTGTCCTGTTGCATTAACACTGTCGATTCTCCTCCGGCTTTATCAACCGATGTGGTCGGTGTTGTGGCAGCGAATTGTGGACACATATCGTGCAGAGACTTGAAGAGCATCACCGGTTGAATCGGCACATCCGAGCTGTCCATACTCGCGATCAATCGGCCGAGATTCGATGCGAATCGCGAATGTGGGTCGCGCAACTCGCTGAGACTCAATGAAACGAATTTGATGGCGCGATTCCATTCTGGAATCGTACGTAAACATTGTATCGTCGAATTCAGATAGCACATGTTGCCGATGTTCTTTAATTCTTGAGGCAATTTTAGGGCTTTTTTGATTTGACTGTCGCTCATGTCTTCGATAAATTGTGGTCGATTTTCTTTCAGTATGACATTATAATATTTGTGCCAATCGTGAGACGATTTGTGAAGAGAAAGATAACTCGGATTCATGATTTTATTTATATTCAATAATTCTTGATCAAACTATCATCATGATTGCATTTCTCAATAAAAAATGTTCTCGCATGAAGTTGCATTACTTTGTAGAGTATTCATATAGTGGAAATTCATATTTAAACTAGAAGGAAATACATCCATAGACATGCAACGCTGACAATTAATAACGATTTTCGATGATTTATCTTTCCATGTAACATCGAAAAACAGTTTTGCATCTCTGAAAATTATCGGAAATGGATTATCGACAATGAAATCATTATTTTCAACACTCTGATCACTTAAAAACGACACATCAAATATATATATATATATATATATATTAATCAAAGTGGAACAATTACAAAAGGAATAATCGTTCGGTCGCGAGACAATATATATTTTTGTCTTAATAATATTTGATATGACAATATTGACTAAATTAGTTCCATCAATATTATAACGTTTAAGTAGCTGAACTTCAGAAAAATGTTTGCGGAGATTTTTAATGAGATGAAAGAAACAACCCCTTATGTTAACTCCAGGGAATTCGGTACGTAAAGCTTGGTGTACATCAAATTTTTATCAAAGAAATTAATGCAATATAATTTATTTTTTATCATTCTGATAATATTTTGTCGCAACAATGTTTAGGTGAGCTGCTCCATTGTCTTTTGGTTCAGTAAGTGATTTATTTTTATCAGCACCTTGATTGAAGAAGCATTTACGTAAAAATTTTGCATATAATAGTTCTATAATGTTTTTTTAATTTTCAAAAGATTTTTGTAATTGTTGTTTGTTCAAGTAAGAACAACTCAAGGAATCTATATTTTATTTATATTAATCTATATATTATATTAACAAACAAAAAAAACGGAAGAAAACACAAATAATTAGATGCCAATCACAAAACAAATAAGAAAGCATGTCAGGTAGGCATTCACCAAGAACAATCGGAAGTAACTAACGTTAAATGTAATGATCGTAGAATGAGGACAGCCGAGCGGTTCAGTACCAGTTTAGTAAAGGTTGTAAACTTTTCAATGATAATTAACTTCATTTGGTTGTTTGTGAAGGGATGATTGGAAGGGATTTGATAAAAGAGCAGGGCCACACACACCAGAGAAACGTCCAGGCGTCCAGAAATGGAAATCAATCCAGGCGATTGATAGGCCACTCGCTGCACTTCTCATTATTTTTAAAATACTATACAAAAACGTTTTGCAATATGAGTACCATTTTATTATAGTAACAAGGAATAACATGGTATGTTTTGAGATATATAAAATCTGCATAGCGATTATTGAACATGACGCAGCTTGAGAGAGCGTCGGCAACCATAATAGTAGACCAACTTATGTCATGTGTGGAATAACGTCATATTAAATACAATATTCTCCCGATAAACAAATCAAAATTAAAGATTTTATTACATTTAAACTCAAATTAATCATGGCTTTAGAGTGATATGCGGACCCTCGCAGAATCAGATGATCTCGCCATCACAAACGCTGCACCGCTCATCGCCCTCTTCGATGGTTGAATCGCAATACCTACAGACTGCGGGCATATTGGGCCCGGGAGCGTTTCCCAGGTTGCAAAATAAGACTAAGGCATTGTCTTTTCTGATTTTCAAACAATATTTGCATTTTTGTTCTTTGTCTTCATTAACTTTCAAGCACGTACGATTCGGACACGCCCAAAATCCCCTGACTTGGTGCATCTGTAAAAAACATCTAATTAAAAACTGGATTAACATTAAAATATTGATAGAAAATAACAGGAAGCACTTGCTACACAAAAGAAACAGATTTTGGTAAATATTGATTTGTGAAATGTATCTATTGAAGCGGTCCAACGAGAGCAGCTGATTTAAATTGAGCGCCATTTTGTTAATACGAGTTGTAAACGGATTACGTTTTGATAGTTGTCACGTACAGACCTCGCAATTTAAGAAAATCGAGAAATATTGGAACAAACAGTGTTTAATTATTGTAAAAACAAATTACAAATATAGTGAATATTTTGCGAAAAAGTTCGTCAATGACATCAAGTTTTAAATCGAAATTATTCGCCAAATGAATTTAGAGCGAAGCATTTAATAAAAAAACTTGACACAATTTTTACGCTGATAGATCAGAGCACCATTGCTAGTCCTCGAGCATAAAAGTTGCACTTGAAAATATAGCCAGTCAGGAAATCTGTAGCCAAGAATGTAAGAACTTCGATACGGCATGGTGGTCAAGAAGTAGGCGTTTCCAGAAGCCACGTGCAAAGCATTTTGATAACAGATCTGCATTTCCACGCGTATAAGATCTAATTGATACAAGAAATCAAGTAAAGGGACCACGAAAAGCACTGGAGATTTGATGATTTGATGTTGTAAAATCATCAAAGTTAATGCGAATTCTTCGAAGAAAATCAGTTTTTCAAATGAGGCACACTTTCAATTCGACAGACACTTAAGTAAACAAAACTGCCGAATTTTGGGTGCTGAGAGTCCTCATGGGACACTCAATCAACCAATGCATCCAGCGCGAGTAACCATTTGCTTCGAATAGATTTGGTCGCATTTCCTTGAAAATACAGCTGGAAAAGTACTAATTGTTAATGATATGAGGTACCGCAAAGTTTTAACCGAGTTTTTATAGCTTGAATTAGATATTATTGCTGTGGATGACATGCTTTTTTCCGACAAGACGGTACAACCTGTAACACAGCTCGTGGAATAATGGTGTAAATGCAGTCCATATTTCTTAGCAGTGTCATTTCTCGATTTGATGATTAACATCGGCTTTCAAGATCGAGCAATCTACTACCGATAGCCTTTTTGGGAATAGTTCAAAGAAAAGGTTTATACGAAGAAGCGTGAAAAAGTTGAAGGTCTCATTGAGAAAATATGACACCTTATATGTAAAATACAGCCACAATTTTTCAAATGTTCGCTTAATTGAACAAAAATTTGTGTTTTGTATTAAAATGATATTAGGCGCTCTTGTTGGGACTCCCTATATATATATATATATGTGTGTGTGTGTGTGTTTACAAATAATTTCTCGCTAAAAAAATTGTTTATTAATCAGACAAAATAGCAAATCGAATTAATTCCTAATCAATATGAATATAATCAATATATTAGTACATCAAATGAGGATATCAAGTCTTTATTGTCACTTTTACAAAAGTTATTTCCGAAACCCACGGAAATCCAGATGTTGTTCACAATTTGTAGCTAACGTTATTTTGAAAACAAAAAGCATCTTTCAGTTGAAAAAAAGGTTTATTAAAACATAAAAATAGTGTCTTCAATTATATTCAGTAACTCTGAAAAATGACAGTTTGTTTTCACACACGAGGGACAATGATCTCAAACAATACTCAACCCAATGTTGATGTCCCGTTAACCATACAGTAAAGTAGGTCACACGAAGAGACAATTCAACATCTCAAACACGAAATAATGAGTATACAAAGCCGAAGTAGGATTAATAAAAATTAAGAAATAAAACTTCATTCAAGTAGGGGAAAAATGAGAGTTCTGGACCACCCCCCCCTTGATAAATGCTCTGGAATAATTAGACAAGCTCATTGCTGATATGTCACGACCCATAAAATCTCTGAATTTCAATCCATCATCTGAACGGAAATATTGTTCTCTAAGCTGACTCAGCTTTACATCTGGTATTGTTCCTACTTCTTGTAGGG
>MQRK01255017.1:5399-16051 GCA_001938485.1 Girardia tigrina
ATATATATATATATATATATATATATACTTATAATTGCAGTAATTATAAATATATGATGCGGATACTGTGGAACATTTCAGTTAAAATATATTTTGAAATGTTTATTAGTTTTATTTTTGTGATGCAATAATAAATATTCCTAATATTCTTTGTCTTTATATTTTAACGTAGAAAATGAATTTAAGACTGGGTGTAAGCAGTAGCAGTTGAATAAAATTAAGAAGCAAAAAAATATTTAGATTTAAGTAAATAAGTAAATATGCAATAAAGTATATAAATTATATATATAAAATATATATTTTATAAATATGAAAAATTCTCAAGTTAAAATGGAAAGAAATATCTTCTTTTTTAAATATTTAAAATATCATTTGGAAAATTATACTATTGATTTGAAAATGGTATAATTTAATTTTCATATTAATTTGTTTGGAGGAAACATTATTGAGAAACATTCCCATTTAAATCCTTAATTTTATTACTTTAGATTTGGATCTATAATTGTTTGATGTTTGTGGAAATTGGCTCTTTATGGAAGAATAATTTTGAGGAAATAATTAAAGTTATAAGTCACTTTAAATTCATTTTTATTCGAACATCGTCTGTATAGACTCAACTATCAAAAATTAAAAGCAGATATTATTTATAAAATAATTTATTTCTCAACTTATGTTTTCATTATTTGAGAAAATTAACCAGAATTTCCAAGTCCATATATTTTATTTGAGTTAATATAATTCAAAATATCTAATTTTAATAATTTTGATTGATATAAACGATTGGAAATTAATGCTACTGGTGATTAATAAATGGGACGAGTTTTCAGCACGTTATTTCTAAAGTTCATAATTGAAGCTCAATCCGGATGCATCCTGTTTACATATTGTAAATAAATAAACAAATGCGTTCTTCTGAAAATTATGAAAGAAATAAAGAGCCTAGGAGTCCATTTATATACTTTAAACGTTTTCTTTAATCAAGAAAGATTAAAAAACATTTTTGTTGAAGAATATTGATATAATAAAGATATTTTTAAATATTTAATTAATAAACAACAAAATAATGAAGTGTTTTTATTGTACAGTTTTGAAACTGACGTTAGAATTTTATAAACAAGTTTTCGATATTTATTGCATCAGTCAAAAATTTATAATTATCAAAACAGTTAAATGTTTAAGTTATTCTAAGTTTATTTTAGATAGTTGACCATTTTATTTTGATTGTCAAAATACTGAATTTTAAACGAATTAACGTGAATACCTATTATAAATAACGATGAAATCAATAAATTATTATATGCTCTTCTATTAGCTCATCAATTATATAACGTACATTGAGTTAAAATGTTCCGGGAAATTTAAAAAGAAATTAAGTTTCTATAATATTCTAAAAAAATGTGAAATAGTTTTTTCTTATATATTAGATATACATATTTAGTTAGGATTCTCCGTAAGTAGTAAGTGTTTAGTAATGGTGAACGATATGATGACAAGTGTGTGCTATCTCATGAAAACTAAAGTAGGGAAAATTACATGATATGGGGAGCCTTCACAGTACATGATTATGAACCCCTGTACAGAATAAAATATTCTCAGAGTTATCTTGACGTACTACAACATCCACCTACATTACTACCAAACGCTGGTCTTTTTCGATAGAACAATGCTTCTGCGCATGCGTCAAGAGCCACATAATGTAGGCGTGTCATCTTGACCTAGCACAAGCCCATATATGAACCAAATCAAGAATTAGTAGGGCTATGTGAAGCAGATTCTCATGAGGGATTATGAGTATCCAGCTGATTCTTATCAAGTCTTCGCTGCATTAGAAAAAAATTGGGTGGGTGTCATTGGACATGCAAATTACAGGATGAAAATGATTGAATTGCATGATGGTTCAAGTTGTTAGTTCAATTTGTTTTTCTGCTCTTTGTTATTTGATTAGTTTCGAAATAAGTAACACTTAATATGTACAATTGAACTATACAAATTTGAATAATAACCCTTGAATAAAAAAGATATAAAAAGTAATCAAAATTACTGCTGTGTAGAATTTACTGCTAGCCATTGTGTATGATTTTTATAGAGTTTTGATTACTATTTATTGATAAAATTTTTGATTATTTGAGTATTATAATAACTAGTAATTTTATATGAGCAAAGAATATATAAAAAGTTTATGCCGAATTTTAATAAAAATTCCGAAGTAAATTTTTATGTATAAACACGTATTTAATCAAACAATGTTTACACCATTTTTTCCACAATCTTTCTGTAGCTGGAAAATTTCATCCTTCAAAATCTTCTCATGTTTCTCGGCAAAACACTGATCGAAATTGGATTTCAGGAATTTTAAAGGTTGACAGTTTTTACCGTTAAGAGTATATGGCAGCGATCTGAATATGTAATAGTCGGAAGGGGCAATGACAGGGGAATATGGTGGGTGGAATAGCACATTCTAGCCTAGGTTCAAAAACGCTTTCCTCCTAGTCAAAGAGACATGTGGTCTGGCATCGTCATGATGCAAAACAAAGTATTTCAAGTTCGCTAATTTTTGGCGTTTTTTTGGATCGCTATTCATCCATTTTGGAACAGTAGTTGTCTGAATTAATGGTCGATGAAGGTTTTCGATATCTTCAGTAATTCTGCTAATTCACGAATTTTGTAGTGAGGATTCATCTAGATCAGGGTCTTTAGTTTGTCGTCATCAGTGTAAGTGCGCTCTTTGTCTTTGAGGTTGAAATCACTGGCTCTGAGCTTAGAAAAATACTAAAACCTGTTCTCCATAAATATCACATATCTTGTTTCTGGCTTAGGTAGAATTCTTGCCTTTGTTGAAATAGAAAAGCATTAAGTATAGAAAATGCTCCTGGTTTTCTTCACTTTTCCAATTGGCATGTAGCAGATACAAATCAACTTAGACAAACGATGTTTCTTTTCTAAAGATGTGTCAGACTATTATTTTTTATCATATATAAACCATTTATATGTTTTCTATGCCTTTGAAATATTCTGACAAATGTCAGTGTCATATTTAGTCAATCGACACGAACTTTCCGGACATCCAAATATAATAATACATTTTAAATATTTTGAAAGACTTATTGCTAATAGTTATTTCCTTGTCTGATTTATTAGTAATAACGTTTAAAGTCATTTGACTCAGAGAATCGCCGTCAGTAAAACGAGAAATTATTTTGAGACTCAATAAAGCTGTATCAATTAATTATAAAATGCCGAGTGTTTATATGTTTAATCTTAAAACTGATAGTTTGATGTGGAAACAGAGTTTGAGTCACATTCCCGTTGTCAATGGTAGCTATAATTATTATATTGTATATAGATTTGAAGATCTAGAAATTGTGACAGTATTATCCTTTTAACTTTACGCATATTATTCTATTCAATGTCACTAAAAATCTGACACGTATCGTATCGTAAAAAGTAATGCACCGAAATGAAAAACTGAAAATGAAGTTGTTCTATTATGATAAAGTCACACCGAAAGACTTTGAGCTTAAAGAATTTAAAACGTAGGATTATTTGGTTAAAGATGTAAAATCTAAGATAAAGACATGAAAACTTATTTTCACCTTTTCTCTATGCATTTACGAAGTGATATGATCATCATTCCATGTTCGAAACAATCAATTTTCCGGTAATATGGGGGATCTAATATGCAATTTATGTCTTTAGCGTCTATATGGCCCAAGTACGACAGTGACGGTGCAAAATCCTATCCAATAATTTTATGTTACTAGAAAAAGACCCGTCATATATGACGTGCGAGGTGAATTTTCGTCTTTGAAAGTTTCTGTTTTTATTTTCAAATCGTGATTATTGTAATTTAGTTTTTATTGTTTCGAATTTCGTGTGGATTTAACAGTCAGTCAATGAAGTCAGCTGCCGGCGCCTTTCGGCGAAAGTGCTGCAAAGCAAAACAGTCTGGATGCGGGTTATGCAGATTGACCACGTCCTTACGCGGATTCGCTCCAATTCCTCCTCCATCTCGCTTTTCATCAGCATATATATGATCATAGTAAAATTTGAGCTTCACCGATAAACCGTAATTCAGATCATATCGAAATTTTGAAAATTTATATTAATTAATTTTTAGAAATATAATTAATAAATAAGTGATATAAATCGTCATTTTTCAAATAAATTAGTATTTTATTGGTATTTTCATAAAAATTTTCACAAAATTTCGTGTATGAAACAGGCATTATTCGAAATCGGTTTGATTTAACAATTTAACGACCTGCACGGTTTTCGGTCGATTTCATCGACTTCCCGGCGTCTTTCGCTGTACCGACAGAATTGTATTGATGCGGGCTATCCAGATTGATCAAGTACTTAAGTGGTTTCACTCTGGTTTCTCCGCAATTTCATATTTCATAGCGTGATATATATATATACACTAAAACTTCTAATAATCTCTCAGTACAGCTATTTTTTCTGATCAAACTTTTTCTCAAGAATAATCCTCCACTTCTAATAATTCCCCACACTGAAAATTTTTTTAAATAAAAATTTTTCTCTAAAATGATTTAAAAATGATTTTTGTTGTGTTATTTGGAAATAGTTTTCGTTTATCAAGTAATGAACTAATATCGTTAAAATATCAAATCCCGTTTTAATTATTAATTAAAATTATTAATTAATTAACTATAAAATTGATTTATTTACACTTTAATTGTAAAAATTGATTCACACACAAAGTAATATATTTGTTTTAATTAATTTTTTTAATAATTTTTACATATCTCAACATTTTATTGATCCCTAATGAAATCTAACAAGCATAGCAACCAATATAAATTAGAAGCAATTAATGATTATAAGAATGGAGGCAACAAGCTCCAAATAGCAAAAAAATTCAAAATAGATCGTAAAAGACTGACAGAATGGCTTGCGGCCGAAAAGGTTATTCGTTGTGCAGATCCAGATCACTAAACAATAATTTTTTTGATTTTTAAAAAATTCTAATAATCCACCATGTTCTTGTTTTTCAAATTTTTTTTTAAAAAAATAGAATAATTCCCCAGGGGGTTATTGGGAGTTTTAAAGTATACGTAGATAAAAGTTTCCTTTGATTAACATTTCAACAAAGAAAGCAAAAGCAGAAACATAATGAAAAACATTTTGTCAATAAATAATAAAATATGTAATGAATTACGGTAATAGAAATACGTTAGTTTATGCTTAAATGAGTTATTCTTTTGAAATTATTTTCCATTGTAAATGGACTGATTTAAATTCAATGAAAGAGCGTCTTGTAAAATTTACAAATGAAAAATTTTCCTAAATATTTAGGACAAAAATAATATTATTGACTTTATGACTAAATAGCAGCTCTGAATAAATAATACTAAGAAAACATGAAGAAGTTCCCGGTCACATTCTGTGAGCAGATGTTCCACAAACTGAACAAGGGATAATGGAAGAATTTTTAATTAACTAAAATATTTATAGATTTATGGAACAAACTAAAGTTATTTTGCGCCACAAGACAAATAAAATTAAAAAAATTTAAGCAATATAAATCATAAAAAATAATAAAAACATTTTACTATGGAATAATAATAATTTATCAGCACACAATGCATTTGTGTAATAAATGAGAAAAAATAATAAATTATCTGAAAATCATTTCGATTACTGTTCTCAAGAATTCAATTCTCAGACAATTACTATTTATGGTTACAATTTATTATGACAATATAAACACCAGAAAGACCACAGCTGTCATATCGGTAAGTATGACTCGTTACAATTCAAAAGGTAACCAAGTCGGTTATGAAATCCAAAAGAGCAACCCGAATTGACGGCTTTGGTCGTTCTTAGTGTTAAAATAATACATTTTAAACAAGAATCTCTAAACTCTTTCTACACTTACGTGAATAGTTTTAATACCCTCCAAATGCAATTTGGCTATAACTAATTGATCATCAAAGTCTCCCTGTGCCTTCTTTAATTCAGATTCGGCCTTCAGTAACAATCAAAATACATTATAAATAGAAATGGATCAAAACAAACAATTTGAATGGCTTGATCCGATTTTGCTTTTTTAAGTTTATTTTTAGCGAGATCTAAATCTAGACGAAGATTTTCTAAGGTTTTTCGTTCCGTCTAAAAATTGAAAATTACTACTGGGAATTATGTTCAATAATAAACATGTTGGTAAAAAAATCAGCATAGCAACTACCATATTTGTACACGTACTTGAAGATTACACAAAATTAATCTATGAACAATTCGTATTTGAATAACAAATAACGAGAATGTGTGTAATCAATAATCACGTGATATGTGAGACTACTTGATTCAAGTACACAAACAAATACAGATTAAAGGCAATCAACTGAGTTTTGTAGGCTCAATCAATCACAACTATGTTTAAAGATCTTACATTGATATTTTTTAAATCAGTGTTGAGAAATGCTTTCAGAGTGCAAACGTAAGTTGATGTGATTTTGTTGTTGAACAGTTTCTTTGCCCGACCAATATAAATATTAGATTGACCAGCTTTCATTAGAGCTTTTCCTGGCAACAGAATTACAAATGAAAGTATTTACTAAGGAAGCAATACATATAATTAACATGAATATATGATCACAACTTATAAAGTATTTAACCTGGAAGACGGTTAATAAAAAATGAAAATTTAGTTTTAATCTTACAAAAATACTTTGAAAAGTGCTTTTGTATGATCTATTTGGTATCATAACGTGGTCAAAAGCATTTATTATTAATCTTAGAAATGACTAAGAAATATAAAAACTTAATTAACAAACTGAAACATTTTTGAACATGACCAAATTTTTTGAATTTTTATAATCAATACAAAAAATGATTTCATAAAGTATTAAAAAAATTTGTTTGAATTTAATCCTGTTCGATTTAATTCAATAAAAAATTTAATAGTTCTTCAAGAAGTGTAATAAAGAATACTAAAATATTAATTACCTTACAAGTAAGAGATCGCGAATGATTAAGTATAATAAAAAACAACCAATTCATTAAAAATAATTTAATGATATTTATAAAAAAACTTAACTAATATTTAAACTAGACCGAATTAAAGTAATTATACAGGAATAACAATAAATTGCAGAACGAACTCTTAAAAACAAACACTTATGAATAAACATGATACGAACATTTAGATTTAAAGATCCAATTTAAGTTAGAATTCAGTACGAGAGGAACCACAGATTCGGATCACTGGTAAATGTGCTTGATCGAAAGGTTAGTGGCACGAAGCTACCATCCGACAGATTAAGTATAAGAGATTAAGTATCATTTAGTATAAAATACATCTATCTCTATCAAACACCAACTTTTCTTCAAAAACGTTCTTTAATACAAATCTGAAATATAAATTATTTTAGACGGTGTTTATTACTGTCTCTCAAAATTATTTTAAAAATATCTCCACTTTCGTAACTCTTTTGTCAGAAAAACTAGTAAGGGTAGGAGTCGATCAGGGGTCAATATGCATCATTTCCTGATTTTTTAAGCATTTGCACGAAATGATACGCTATCCAATAATTGATTAGATATTTTTATACATGAAAATAACTAAGAACGTTCATGATTTATAAATTTTATGAAACATTTGGCGATTTGGTGAAGAAATAACAAACAACTGATTCAATTTTTTTAAATTGAATACTTACAATAATAATTTTCATTCTTTTTTGTAACAATTGTTAACAAGCAGAACCAATTAATGTTTTTGTACAAACCATAAAAGACATTATTCTTATTAATAGAAAGATTGTTGCTTGGTAAAAATTCAAATAATTACATACAGAATGTACACGATTTAATATATTTGATACTCTAAACATTTATTGCTTAAATGTAATGTTAACTATATGCTTTCTTGTGATCTATAAATTCATCAATAATGTTTGCCAAACATATTCACAGAATTTTTGCTAAACATATGTATAAGTGATTTATATAAAAATAAATAAATGTATAAATGATTCAACAATGCCATCTTCAATTTTGTGTATTGTAATACTCTAACAAATGTATTACACATACACATATGCATCAACAGTGTCAACACAAACACATTTACATAATAGTGCACGTGTGCATCGCTATTATGACCAAATAAACTAACAATTGATTATGTTGCACATTGTTCGGCAACTAAACAGAACAACCGCGACCAAATAATCACCAAACAACAACAAGATTGGTTTAACAATTGAAAAAATATATTATTTAACAGATATGTGCTTTTATAGATATTGTTAATAATCATTGTAACGAAATACAAAATTTTTGTGAATGATGATATAATTTTAAATGGATAACTAATAAATTTTCAGGCAGAATAAATTTCTAAATATAAATATTACTAACTGAAAATATAAACAATAATTTGAACTTCAATTTCATTTAAGATCAAGAGAAGGGGACTAAAAATGAATGAATATTAATTGCCATTCAAATTTAATGATATATCTTAGCATTCAATTATCGTCATTTGATCCAACTAAATAATCTTTAGCATATTTTATTTGCTTTGACATTACATAATTGTAAATAATATTAAAAAACAATTTTATTATCACTTTTCTAACCAGGGAAGTCGTGGATAGCAGAAGATATTCTAGATCGAAGAGAATGTTTTAGATGGTTTATATCGATTCAGATTACTATTTAACCCTTTCGCAGCTGCTGGGACACATATGTCCCAGTGAATGTTTAAAAAGGCTGTTGGGACATATATGACCCATCATAAAAGACGAATGGGATATATTTGTCCCAACCTCCCCAGCCCGCCCCCTGAATAAATTTCAAAAAAAAACTTTTAAATAATAAATTTCAGACCGGAATAAACATTATATATTTAACAAAAATTATCTATAACTTAAAACGGAAAGCCGCTGCGAAAGGGTTAATAATGGAATTATATTTCATCTTCCACAGTAAAATATAAGTTTTGATGAATTAACTTATATAATGCCTACGGTACATAAGTAAATAAAAATTACTAATTGGTAGTGGAAAAATTAAATCATTAAAGTAAACTTAAGAATTTGACCCGAATATTCTGAAACAACAATATAAAGTAAAACGATATTTCAAATAATGTTTATCAGTTTTAGAGGAATGTCTATTATAATCAGGACGGACAAACTCGGTCAATTTTACAAATCCTTTTTTTTCAATAATGGTTGTTATTTATTATTATTTTATTGATATAAAATTAAAACAAACATCACCAAAAAATATTTAAGAATTAATTTTTAAATTATAATTCTGACTTTATGGCCATATTTTCCTACTTTTCACTGATAACATTAAAAAAGTGATTTATAAAAGAAAATTCTAACTTTATTGACTCATCAAAATGTGAAACTAAATCAATACAAAGGTTTGAGTTTTTAAAGCGATTTACTTTTAAATTTGAATTTTGTTTTTGGTAAATAGTTCCCATAATAATAATACATTTTAAGAATCGACAAGTGTTATGGATTTAGATAAAAATTAAAGCTGAAATAAACAGTTGACCCTCCAAAATAAGGAAATACATTCTATATGAGACACAAGAATTCAAGCCTCCCTATTTGTCCAGAAAATGAATAGACAACTTACTGCAACATTTGAGGATTTATATAAAAGAATACATATTTAAATGTTGAATATACCATTGATAAAGAACATGAATATTAGTACATTTAACTTAAACTTGAGAATACGTAATAAGTTTTGCATGATAATTTTTAGAGAATATAATGTGATTGATATTTGGATAATTTATAATCCGTATTGCACTAGTTATTTATGTGGGATTTTGGTTTCAGAGTATTAACCAGATTCCGGAATTTTATGCCATAATTATTTTATAGCGAATAAAAATTTTGGAACTTTAAAACATAATATATCACAAAATAAACTACAATTAAATCATAAAAACAGAAACAAACCATAAGTAGTTTCAATGCCAATTTCACTTCCAGCTTTCATTAAAGTGTTTCCTAGTTCTTCTGCGGCATTCATACGTTCGGTTTGTTTTCTATCAAGTTTCTCATTTACCAATACCTCCATTCTGTTTGCTACAATTTTTAATTTATTGAATTGTTAAAATAGATTTCAAATTTATAAATCTCTATATTTTACTAAAATTAATATATATAGCAATAAGATGCCTGAAAGCACTACCTAATAAAGAATATTGATCTAAAATTATTTCATGTGAAAATGAACTCTAAAGTCTTCATGTGCACTTTGAGATTAGGCATATATTTTTGAATTTATTTGAAGTTTTGTGTTCATCAACAGTAAAAATTATATTTTAATATACATTTCTGTTGCTTCGAAATTAATGCTTGGCTAAATTATATTTAAAAAGTTAAAGACTTCAATGTACAATGATTTACAACACTGTTTGGAATCCGGAAATGTTATTAACATTTTTTGAAATAATGTAAAATAAACATACCAATTAAAATGTTGAAATTTTTTTCAAATACAGTCAACCCTCATTAATCCGAAAAATTAAAAATCGAATTCCTTTCGGATTGTGAAATAATTCGGATAATGAGGGAATATAAAATCAATATTATTATTAAATAAATGATGAAATTAATAAGAAAACGCAACTACAAAAAAACTATTTATTT
>MQRK01255017.1:17717-29866 GCA_001938485.1 Girardia tigrina
AATGAATCAATTTTGGCTAAAAACTTTTGAAAATTGGCCAGATATATTTTTTATTTTTCGGATTATGAAGTTTCCGGATTATTGAGGTTCGGATTAATGGGGGTTGACTGTATGTAATTATTTGATGATTTTAAGAGAAATTTTAAAATTAATAAAATGTAACGAAACAATTAAATAATTGTTAATGTTCGTGTAATATAAAATTATAAAATTTGATTTAAGGCAATTAATAGAAAATGATAAAAGAGATGTTTTTTTAATTAATCAAATTTCAATAAATGGTTAAGTATTTGATAATGTTAGCGCAATTTATTTAAGGCAAAATTATGAAATGAAAATAAAATATTAATATTATAAATATTTATTTATACTGCCCTAAATTTATCAAAACAAATTGTTACTCAAAAAAATAGGTTTGTTTAAATGTTAGTGTTAATTATTGTTGAAAATATGATGACTCCACCCATAAAGTTGGAGTAACTCTTGATTTATTAAGTTTTTAAAGCAAGACACAATTATAAGAAGAATTTTCGTGCTTTAAATGATACATATTTCGGTCTACAGAAAAAAAACATAAGATAAACTTGATTTTTATTTATTTTAATTTTATCATAAGGAAACAAAGAATTTGGCCATTAAAGCAAAAAATTGAAGCAAAGATAATTTGAATTTTACAATAAAAACGTAGCAAAATAAACAAAATTAGATAAATGAAAGGTTACATTTTTAACCTTTCCGAATAGATTTTGAAATCAAATCAATCAATAGATTATGAAACAGAAAGCTAAACTATTAAAATCTATAAAATTTGATAATTAAATTTAATAGACATGACTGAAAAATACTTTACCCAGCTATTTTCATATGGGACCATTTATAAACTAATCGTTTCTAAATAGTTTTATAAATGTTATTGTATCAAATATTTACTAAAAAAATATCCAAAAATAAATTTTCAAAATACTAAATACTTTTGTTAAGAAAAAATTTCATTTCTTTAAAAATTTTGAATTACCACAAAAAAGCATAATTTATCTCAATTTGGTAATAAATAAAACTATTGTATCCAACAAATGTTTCAATATTGATTTTGGAGAAGATTAAGAATACTGAATTAATGAATTACAAATTCAAAATTCCTCTTCAAATCTGTTTATCCACAAATTCTTACCAAAATGTGTTTTTCTTGTAATAAATCTAAATTTAAATGTTTACTTAAATGTTTTGGTAGTAAAAGTTAATCATTCTATTAAAAATATCTTATATATATATATATATATATATATATATATGTGTATTATATATAAATGAAAATACAAAGTGATTATATAGCGAGAAGAGAGTAGAATTAGATATTGAAAAATATGAAGGAAACAACTTAATGTATGATCTATATTATCATTTATTTATTACCAGTATTATTATGATTGTAAAAGGTTTAAATCATAAATATAGTTAATAGCTATAATTTTCAATACTTAATTTATTAAAACAGAGGAAAGATTAATTAAATTTTAAAATTATTTTACCCACCACCTCACTAAGTTTGCAAAATATTAAAATTATTTTATGAATTTAAAGTAAATTTTTATAGTCACGGAAGTGAAATTTTCGATATCAGTTATTTTTTCATTCAGCGCCAAATAGTCATTGTGAGAAATGTTTTGAATTGTTTGTTGTTTTATATTTTGCATGTTGTATGTTGGATTCGGATTGTGTCTCTATTACCCAGATGGATGATTGATATTTTCTTTGATTCATACTAATTGAAAATAATTTAATTTAATTTTAAAGTAAAATGATTTAAAATATTTTTCAAATGTAATATTTAAATTTTCGAACGTAATATTTAATTTTTAGTGTAATTTAAAATGTTAATATATTAATTTAATTGGTACTTTTTAAAAAAATGTTTAGATTTGATTTTAACCAATTAGATTCTTTATAATTAATTAATAATAATAAATAGTTTTCATTTATTGTAAAAATTAGGATAAATTTTAGAAATATATTAATCAAGAAAAATATCAAGTAGGGAAAGTGGTTTGAATAATTGTTGTAATGACAATTCTGCTTGTGATATTAATAAATGTTCGAAAAATCATATTAATGTTTGTAATAGTTATTATCCTGTCTCCTAATCATATTGTTTTATTAAACTAATACGATTTTTATATGGGTATCATACACCATGAAAAGACTTACAGAAATAGAGCAATTAGATCTCAAATACTAAGGAAACAATAGATAATTACTCATACACATCTTTCTATTGTTTTTATTAAATTAATATTTTTCACTTTTATTTTTTCTAGAAAAAATATATTTATATGACTATCACTAATTAGTTATTTTACTAAACCGCAAAATAAAGATTTAAAACTAATGTTGATATTAATAAATGTTTTCCGTAGATGTTTAACATGGTAAAATTATAAAAAAATGTTCATGTACCTTTAATGACAAAAACATCAATGTTAATATGTAAGGGCTAATAAGATTTATATTTAAGTAAAAAGAGTAGAATCCACATAATAAAAAATTTTAATAGCAATGTCCATCTCAGCATTACAGCTTTAAAAGATTTGGAAAATACTTGCAAATAGAGTGGTACTTTCATGAGATTTATTATTTAAAAAATAAACTACAATTTATTAAAACGTAGTCAACATTATTAAAGCTAACAATACTTTAAGAACATAAGATGCCTTGAACTTCACATAAATTGTTCAGAATTAGTTTAAATTAAAATAAGATTTTCAGATTTTAATTTTATACTTCTAGTGTTTCGGTGTCTATTTTATTTTGTCATATCTGCAAAATCAATAATAAGAAAATAAATTTTAGGAGATTAAATAACAAACAAACAGTAATTCTCAACTATACTCATAAATATTCCTTTTTCAAACCGATATTAAATGTATATTATGCATAACTAGTAAAAGTATATCACAGAGAAATATGATATGATTTTTAAGTAAACATTAAGGGATCTAAATAAAATAGTTTATATTGATTAAATTTATAAAATTATTATTTATTTACTAAAAATGATTTATACAAATTTTAACTATGTGCAGTGATTTCTAATATCATCTAACAATGTCAGAAACTTGTGATTGAACATACTTTATTATTTATAATAAATATAAACTTTAACAACTAATAAAATTCATTTACGAGCGTTATGCTTTTAAAATTTTCTTTTATAAGAAGTTCAAAATCCTATTAACATTACAGTTCACAATAAAAAATATTTATTATAATATTTTCAAAATTTTATCAAATTTCAATTCAAATTTTTCAATATGAAGTTTTTGATACATTAATTTTACAATCTCATACGAACAGAAGTTTTTCTTAATCCACCAAAAACTTATACAAGAAACTGAGTTTACATTTCATAATTGTTTTTTATTATTGTGTTTATATATAACATACTTTATATTATACTATTAGACAATATAGGAAAAAAAGCAGCAGTTTATTAATAATTGAAAATAAATAATGATAATTTATTGCTGTTTTTAAAAGAAAAAAAATCACCAAATTAATAAAAATTATTAATTATTTTACAATATAACTATTTCAAAAGGTTTAGATTAAAAAATATGATTTACGCATAAAAGATAATATTATATTTATGATAATATTTATTGATGAAAAATAATATTCAAGAAATCATAAAATTAGAATATTAATTATAGAAACCGAAATAGTATAATTTAAATTGAAGTTAAAATATAAAATTCAAAACTAATTAATAAAGATTTAAATTTACTTCAGAAATAACAATAATAAATTTTTACTGGTTATTTTTGTTTTGATAAAGAACCAATTTAAACAGATAAATATTTAACATATTAAATACAAAATAAACATAAGAACTTTGGAAAATCAATACTGAGATCAAAATCCAAATTCTGTATTACAATCGTAATGTAATATAGCAAAAATCTAAATTAGAATTTTTAAAAGGCTGTTAACTTCAAAGACGTATTTACGAATTCCAATTTGATCATCTGAAATGTCATATTAGACCTTCCACATTAAATTCATATCATTCTGAGATTTCTCAAGAGATATAAAAAGTACTAAAGGGATAATTTGAGATAAAGATATTTTAACTTTATCAAACATTATACATGTAACACATATTTAAGAATCACATTTCGATATATAGAAATGATTAACAGAGCGTAGTTAAGAATTTTAGGATAATAAAATAATAATATATTAAATAGACTAAATAGAATAAATTACATCAAATCGAAATAAATTACCAATCGAAACCATTGTACTTTAAATTTTATATTATTTTTTAATGAAGATAAATTATATTATATATTATATTCTGTGTACACTATACAAACATACAACTTTAAATTATTTGAAAACACCATAAACCCCGTACACCAACCTGCAAAAATGTACTACATTCATTAAACTTATGAACGATATAGTTGTTGATATTAAGTAAAAAAACGCATGTTTGTCAGAAAAAAAATCTAGTTTAAGGAAAATTGTGTAACATACTTTCTGATAAATTACCGCTAAAAACACCGATAAATTCAGTTCTTTTTTTGAGAAAAATTGTACCCAATGAAATTATACAGCAATTGCGTAATTTTGACAACCGTGAAAGATCAGGAAGGTATCCAAAATCAAAATGGAAAATTTGATAAGCTAAAGAATTCGGTCTGCAATTCAAGAAAATCAACAAACTCTTGGCTGAGATCTTATATGTCAACTATTATACAGTTCATATCACACTGAAGTAATTGGGAAGTCATTGTCTATAAAATACTACTGTTATTTTATATTCCTGAGAACCAGAGATCATAAAAAATGGAAATTTTCTTGAGAAAAGTTCAAAGAAACTGAATAACACATTTTTTCAACGAGTTCCCATAATGACAATTTCTAGGATACACAGGATGTCATCCGTAAAGATTTTTCTGACAAAAGCAAGAAACTGAACGGAATGCATTTAGATAATGTTAATCAAGCTGCTAAAAGAGTCGATAGCTCTATTGACAAACATCATTTCTTCTGCATGATATATTTGAGTAAAAGCATAGTGAATAACTAAAAACCTTCATCAAAGTAACTATTTATTATTTCACTCAAATGTACGGTATGTTTCGTTCTTAACAGAAGATCATCAGGTAGATTGTCCAATGGACAAGTTTTCATTTTAAAAGTCATGTTTACTTAATCCAGCATTTACCATGTCTCTAAAAATTTGAAAAGAAAAGAAATTTCCTAAATTTGACAACAAAGTACACAAAACACTATTATATGCTTTTTGAAATAACACCATTAACAAGTTTATTTTAAACTCTTGCTACTTCAATATCAATCTTCAAAAATTAAGACAAATGTCTGAAAACGTTTGTAACCTTTACTCGTGACTTTTGGAAATGAAAAATAAAGATAAATAATTTTCAATAGTAATAGTATAATTAATTTTTGAATAAAATTAAATTTAACTTATCCTTAAAGTTAGAAATAATAAAAATAAAAATAAATGAATATATGACGCTTCATTTAAGAGACGCATTTAAGGTAGTCAAAAAGTTACTGCTAAATTCTGTATTCTGGAAAACCAAGTTTGATAGGCATAAAGTCACTGAAAAATTAAGGAATGTCTCGCTCAAAAAAATACAACGGAAAACAAATCCTAAAGTTCTAAAAAATGATTTTCTTTGAATTACAGAAAATATTAGAAATCTTTCTTTGTCTTACACTCACATGCGTCTTAAAACCACTGATTTAGTTAATAGAAATAACTCAAACTCTGAACAAACAATACCGATTAATAATTAATGATTTAAAACCAATTCAAAGATATAATAAAAAAGTAATAAACAATAGATTAAATAATGACAAAATTTTATATAATTTAAAAAATGCGTTTATTTTAAACTAATAAATAAATAATATTATTGTTAAACATAAATCAAATAAAATTAAGCAAGCGACAATCGATAAATTAAATTATTGGATAAAATTTCAAAACAAAATTAAAAATTGCACATCAAATGAATAATTGTACAATAATGATTAGAATAAAATATAATAATCTTAAATATTGTGAATAAATAATAAATAATGAACATTAAAAATAATAGTATAGTGATTATGCAATCAATTCTGCAATAAAGGTTCTGTTTGAAAATGTTTAACAGAGAAGTTCAATGTGAAGCTTGAATATTAAATTTTGGTTTCATGGATCTTATTAATAAGGCCTCACACGTTACTCTCTTCTAGTAATTCTTAAGTCGATTACGCAGAATTTGAAAATCATTTTCTGCAAAAAGCTAATGTTAATTTAGTCTGAAGATGGCGGGTAATCCGCCGAAATTAATTAGAATGATTTTCAAATTCTGTGTAATCGATTTAAGCATTACTGGGAGAGAGTAACGTTTGAGACCTTATTAATAAGATCCATGAAACCAAAATTTAATATTCAAGCTTCACACTCAACTTCTCTGTTAAACATTTTCAAATAGAGCATCTAATACATTATAGATTTCATAATCAAAATTTTCATATATAAACTGCGGAAAGCTAACGTTAATTTAGATTTAAAATAATAATAGCGAATTATTGCTTTCAATATGAATTTTATTTGTGGTAATATTCGATCAGTTGGAACAAAAGAATGAAATAAAATTGTTAGAATGTAAAGAAACAATCATGAAATTTAATTTGTACACAAAGTAAAGATTTAAAAAGTACCTAGAGTTTTAAACTTAAATTTGAGATTTCCCAAATTGATTTTGGCCTTGTCTAAAAGAAAGATGTTGCAAGAAATTATTATATAATTTAATTTATAATATTAGTTCTTCCGTGTAAAACGTTAATTAAAAAATTTCAAAATAATGTTTTGAAATAAATAGTCATAAAGTCACTAAAAAATTATGAATTTTAGTAAAAAAAATGTCGATTTTAATTTTCCAACAAAACACGAGAAAAATATTTAATTACAACTGCGGGCTACTTTTATTTTTCAAATCAAGGAAAACGTTTTAAACTGTGATGACATTTGTTTTTAATATGTAGTAAAAACTTTCGCACCGATACAAATAGTAGACCTTGTTTTAATTATTTAGTGTCTCTCTATATAGTGCCGTTAGTGATTATATTTACAAATACGTCATCAGTAAATGTATAGAACATTTTACGTTTAAGACATGAAGCTTTGTATTTTACCACGTTTTTATAAACTTCACTTGTTGTCGATCTGTCGGTTTGTCATTCTGTACGGGAAAAATTTTTTAACTCAAATTTGACCAACTAGCTATCGGGCTGAAATTTTCAGAGTAGATCAAAACCCGAAGACAATGCATGAAAAAAATATTTCAAGTTGATCGGACATGTCTAAGTTGTCATTTTGGCAAAAAACAGTTTGTATGGTGACAATTTATATGGGTAAATTTTGTATAATAAAATGATTTGGATCTTCGTTTTGATCAAATTTGAATCTCCGTTGTTGTTAATTAATAATTATAAATAGCTCAAATCAGATTATATCTTACGATATAAATTAATTTTAATTCATCATTTTATTTTATCAATTCTAGTTAACGCTAATACCGGTCAATTTAAATATATAGGAATTAAAGAAGAACATCGATAAATGGCGTTGTTGAAAGTATAGGGATTTTAGTAGTTTATGTAAACAGTTGATATCTAAATTATTTAAATATTTCGTAAAAATTTGTGTATTTTGTGTTTGTTTAGTGAGAATAGAGTGATTAAATATTTTAAAATAGAAAACTGAAATTTTAAGGACAATATAGTGGAAAAATTGATTGTTAAAAACGTGGTAATATAAAAAGCTCTTTTTATATATGTAATTATTTTTCTTTATTGCATTATTCCATATTGATTCTATCATCTGAGTACGTGTACTTGTGCCTCATAATTACTTTGGGTATTCCTATATTCACGCTATTTGTCGGATATTATCACTGTCCTATAACGACTATTAGTTTGACAATGCGGCAATAATGTGGCTTGTCTACTATCGGGTGCAGCAATAAAAACAGTCAGAGGTTTCCCTAAAAATCTCACCAAAACACATTGTTATGGATTGACTCTGTCAACATATTTTTTTCTTTGAAAATATAAATTCGCTAATTTCAACTGTGTTATATAAGGACCATTAATTTATAGCTTGATACAACAAAAACGTCTTTCATATAGCTGCATCAATCTACTGTAATAATGTGACTTATACCTAATTCAGGATCACAACATTTAATGGAAGTCGTTTCTCTCATCCAATAATAAATAAAATAAATAATTTATTCAAACCTTGCAGCCACGTTCCAACTCTAATATCTTGTTCTTACTTACACACTTGCCTGTTAATATTTATCACTTTTTAAGCAATGGTATGTAAATCATTTGATGATCAAATAATTCGGAACAGATCTTGGAACAAATACCAAGGTTCTTGCTAATAATTAACTGTGCATTTCTTATCATTTACAAATCTTTAAAGGTTTTATTTACCGAATGGCCCGAAATTCGGAAAATGAACGTAATGAATCAATTTCTCTTAAAATTACTTCTTATGTTTACAAAATTTTTACCCTTTTTTTCGTGATTATTTAATTGAAAATTCATTTAACGATGGTTTTGTTTACATCCTTCTTGTTTAAATAATATTCCTCCACGATAAAATTTACAACGATAAATTGATTAAACCACGTGGTTTAATCAATTTATCGTTGTAAAATTTATCGTGGAGGAATATTATTTAAACAAGAAGGATGTAAACAAAACCATCTTAGCTTTTAAAAGGAAGTTTGAATCGCCTCACCGCATCGCAATTAACTGATAAATTTCGATGTACAATAAGTGTTTTTGATGAAAAGAAAGAGAGTCGGATCCAAGAAAATATTGAAAGAGTTAAAACCGGTTTTCAAGAAAACCAAACTGCTTCTCAAAGAATCACTTTGCAAGAATAAGAAATAAGCAGATCTTCTTGATTCGACTCTCTATTTGCTGCTCCAGTTTTTTTTCCATGGGAAACACTTCCTATACGTCGAAATTTATCAATTAATTTAGATACCGTTGAATGCGGTGCCGCGATTCCAAGCTTCCTTTAAAAACTGAAATGGTCTTGGACATCTTCCAATTCAAGTTTCAAATGACGCAGCCCATTTAGGTCAATACCACAAAACAGTGCTTTGAGTTTGCTAACACGAGGGTTACGATAACGAAGAGAAGTCGATCTACATCAAGAAAATTTGGTGTAATTACAAAGCTCATTTTCAGTCAGACGGCTGTGAACAAGCAGAGCATTCGATACTGGGGACGAGGGAATCCGCACGTAATTATTGTCTGGAAATTTCAGGGAGACAAAATCAATTTTTAAGGGTCATCGTCGTAGAGCGTTCTTTTGGGGTATAAAGTAATATATAATGCACGAGCATTTAAAATTAAATTAAAAATTTATAATTGAAATTAAACTTCAGAATTTTCTAATTAAAAAATATTAATAAACAAATCATTAAAAAATATAGAGAAAATTCAGTAATAATTAATAAAATTGTTGGAAATAATAAAACTAAAATGATAAATAATATCTGTGGAGTTAAGAAAATCAATTTACATTAAAATCAATATTAATTCAAAATTAATTCAATAACCATTTTTAAAATAAATAATAATAAATTAAAAAAATAATAAGAAAATAAAAATAAAATTATTAAAATTAATTAAAAAAATATTTAATTTTTAAAAAATAGTAATAAATATAATTGTTAATAATAAATTAAAATAATAATAATAAGTAAAAATAATATTACTAATCATAATGATAATAATAAACAACAATGGTAATAATAAATACAAATAAAATGATTAATAACAATTAATAATAATAATAAACAAAAATATTATTAATTAATTCAAATAATAAAAATAATAACGAATAAAAATAATTAATTTAAAAATTAATAATGATAAATAAAATTTATAATAAAAAACATTAATATTAAAAATAAAAAAAATAAAATTATGAATAATTATTTTTAATAATAAAAAAATATTAATAATAAAATAAATTTAAATTATTAATAATAATAAATAATTATAAATAAAAATAAAATTATTAATAATAATAAACATTATTGTTAATTATAAATAAAATAGTATTATTAAAATAATTTATAAAAATAATTAATAATAATTACACAATAATAATTAATTATTATAAATAATATTTATAATAATTAATAATAATAATAAATAAAAAATTATTATTACTAATTATTTATAAAAAATAAACAAAAATAGTAATAATAAATAAAAATTAAATGATTAATAATAATAAACAAAAATATTATTAATTAATTCAAATAATAAAAATAATAACGAATAAAAATAATTAATTTAAAAATTAGTAATGATAAATAAAATTTATAATAAAAAACATTAATATTAAAAATAAAAAAAATAAAATTATGAATAATTATTTTTAATAATAAAAAATATTAATAATAAAATAAATTTAAATTATTAATAATAATAAATAATTATAAATAAAAATAAAATTATTAATAATAATAAACATTATTGTTAATTATAAATAAAATAATATTATTAAAATAATTTATAAAATAATTAATAATAATAAATAATAATTACAAAATAATAATTAATTATTATAAATAATATTTATAATAATTAATAATAAAAAATTATTATTAATAATTATTTATAAAAAATAAACAAAAATAGTAATAATAAATAAAAATAAAATGATTAATAATAATAAATAATATAACAAATAATATTTATAAATAAACATTAATATTAAAAATAAATAAAATATTAATAATAAATAATAATAATAAATAAAAAATAATAAAAATTAATAAATTCGCAGTTAAATCATCATCAAATCGATATCGCGATCGATGCTAATCAAAGCGGCATTAGCGAACACAAAATATCACTCACCAAATTTAAACACTGAAAAGAAGAATATCAATACCAAATAATAATCAATCAATCAATCAGTCAATCAATCGATATAGAATCATCAACAAATCAATAGCGATAATCGCACCGGGATTCGGCTCCCCGAACACCTCCATGTCCTTGATGATCGCCTCGGTCCACAATTGCGTCTGATCGCATTTCTTCGTCAAATCGAGAAAATACGGATCGTATTCGGTTTTTTCGGCTTGAAGAAACGTTTCTTCGGTTTTCTAATTAGCAATCGAAAAAATCGTCCATCAAATCTTATTCGTTCTAAATTATCGGATTAACTTGAACAGCTCGATTGAGTGCAGTGCTTGCATCGGACACAAATTTTTTGAAATCCATTTCGGTAATAGTTGAGGGTAAATTTGAAATTTGAAAAAAAATTTCGTTAATTGAATTCACGTAAAATATTGTCAAAATTTTCTACCAATTTATATAATTAACTGATTGATTAAAACAACGGGTTTCGTTTTATTGGTATTGGATAATATTTATTTAGTAATTATATTTTACTGTTTTAATTTATTATTTGCGGTTTTTTAAGAAGTGCAAATTTTTTAGTAACTTTATGATTTTGATTTTATGTTTTTGAAGCTTAATTTTTGATGTAGTTAAAAAATTATTTTAAAACCCATCAAATAAATTAAAATTTTAAATTTTGAAGTGATTTAACAGTGACATTAGTGAGTATTTTACAACTAAATACATACATGTATAAGTAACAGTTTGAAGCAAAACGGTTAATAATTTGATCTCTAAATAATGGGCTGGTAAATAAATAATTACTGTTTTTTAATCACTTTTATAGTTTTGAAACAGTGGTTATTTTTTCTTCAACCATGTATTTTAATATGAAATGCATTAATATGTAAATGTAATTAAATATGAAATGAAAGGTTGAATGTCATTTTTTCAAGAAAAAATAAATGATTATATTTAACTTTAAAGATTTTAACTCCTTACTTCATATTTTTTTTACTTTAATAAAAAAATATAAAATACAGTGGATACTCTATATCAGTGGTCGGCAAACTTTTTTTTGGCGCACCCTTATATTAGTAAAATATTAACTATGCACCCCCTTCGTAGTATGGGCTAATATTATATTTAAATAATATATTTTTAGGTGTATGTAATAA